>JAVCKT010087583.1:0-14527 GCA_032273925.1 Rhynchotus rufescens
AGCCATGGAAGGGCCCCCGTTACAGCCCTGTAAATAAAAATGAAGGCTCTTCAACGGTGGCCTGTGAACGCTCTGCTGTTGGCACAGGCTGCATCTCTGAGCTTTGTTTTACAGCTTTCTACGTGAAATCCCTGCTCTTGCCTCGCTGTGGCTTCCCAGCTATTCCTGGCTCCTGGCTTCACCTGCTGTGTGATGTTCAGTGATAACAACTCGCAGATGCCTTTGTGTGCAACAGCTTGATTCATGTTTTCCATCTTGCTCATTTGCAATACACGATCCCATTTTTCTTTCTTCCCACCAGGAGAAACTGCATCCTCATTCTGCCTTTTTTTCTGGTTATGAGATGCAGATGTTGGTACTTGGTATAATCTTCTTTTGGATGTGGCGCGTGCTGCTAGAATTGAGCTCTCTGTGAGGAGTTAATGGTGGAGCACCTACAGGATGATAGTTACACAAAGTCTTCTAAAGCAGTGGAAAAAATTGGAACTAAAATGCATGAAAATCCTTATAGCACTGCAGTGAAGCTGCTTAATTACTGAGAAAAAAGCTAGGTAAAAGATAAAGGAAAATGACTGAAAAGTACAGAAAGTAAATTGCAGTAAAAATGGATAGCTAAGCAAGAGTGGATTTGGGAAAGGCATTCCCTGCATCCCAAATAGCAGGAAGCTGCTGCGTGAGTATGCAGTTGAACAAAACCGTGAGGTTGTTCCCTGATTCAGTTCTGACAGTTGCCCAGTTTGTCCAGAGACCCGGGCACCCCTGGCAAAAACAAATAAATCATTGCAGCCTCCTGTGAACCTTGTGGGCAGGGGGATTCGCCAGGCCCTGCCTCCTCTGGGAACTCCATGAGGAGGGGTTTGCCCTCCATTTCCCAGTGGGAATTGCTCTGCCTGCACAGACAGCAACTGCTCTTGGCCAGTTGCTGCAAAAAGAAGGCAAGGGCCAGGCTGGGCACGCTGAAAAGGGCTGTGAAAATCACCCTGAGCGCCCCGTGTGCGCCCGCAGAGCAGCTGCGTGGGAATGCCAGGGGTGGGAATGCCGCGGCGGGTGGGATGGGAATGCGCCGGCAGGACCTGCGCTGCGGGAACTGCAGGTGGCAGCAGGGACCAGCTAATGCAGGGAGGCTCCCTGCTCTGCTCTGGCCCTGCATACAGCAAAAGGAGTTGAAACGCCACAGGAAACCTTTTCCTCAATGCAGCATTCCATATTTTTAAAGGAGCTGACAAGTGTTTTTAGGTGTAATGTTTCCAATAACTGTAATGACACTTCATGGCTCCCTCTGGGATGCCCTGAACTGCCTTTCCCCGGGGCTGGTTACTGGTGGTTACTTTGCAGCACTGGCACCATTCTGAAAATATTTATTGAATTTTCCTTTTTTTTTTTATGGTGTTCCAACTGGGCAAGTCACTTAAGCAATATATTATTTCTATCCAGCAGGGTTAAAATCATTCTGGCCGTGTAAACAGGAGAAGCAGGTGAATGGCTGTACACAAACCAGAGAACTTGATGCTGTGTGTTAAAACATGCCCTGAAAAACGCAAATCCAGGGAATTTATCTCTCTGTTTGGATCCTGATGATTTAAAAAGGTTTCTCGAGGAGGTGGCGAGCAGGCCTGTCCCCTGCTCTCGCTGCAGGGCGCTCGGGCCCGTGGTGGCTTTGGGCGCAGGGTAAGGAGCGGGATGAGGAGTGCAGGATGAGGAGCGGGGTGCGCGCGCGTTCCCCTGGCAGGGCGGGATGGAGCGCGGAGAGGGCGCCCGCAGCGCCGCCCTGCCCCAGGAGAAACACCCCGGCGCGGAAATGTAAATAACACATTCATCTCAGGAAAGCAGCACACATGAGCAAATGGCTGAGTTAATCGAAGTATTAATTTGTTCAGCCCTTGGGAATACGTTAAGAACTTAAATAAGGCGCAGATATCACATTTGGCATGTGCATGCTTATTTCCCAATATGAATTTGATGTTGCCTATGCCAAGTTGACTAGAGAATAAGTAAGTATATTTTAATGATGCTTATGGGGAGCTGATGTGCAGTTGGTCCTGTACGTGCTTAAAATGTCCCTTGCAGGGAAAAGTGGATGAAGGAGCCTGTGGGCAGCGCCTGGCGTGTGTCTCGAGGTAGGTGCTGGGGAAGGGGCCGCGGGAAGGAGGCACGGCCGCTCCGGCGCCCGCCTCCGGCCCACGGGCTTCCTAGGCCGGCGCCCACGGCTTCGGAAAGGATCATTGTGCTCTGTTATTTCCTTTCTCTCGCTATTGATGCGTGGGGTGGTGTGTGTTTGTTTTTGAATAGTCTCCTTAGCCTGACTCTGCCGGGGAGCAGAGCCTGGTGTTTGCATTAAATATCGTATCGAGTGATTTGTGGTAGCCGTGGGCTTTGGAGGGATGAGAGCTGTTTGTTTTCCACCCAGGAACCTCCCATCTGGCCTTTAGCTAGCATCTCGGCTCCCTTCTCGCAGGAGAAACACAAATGCTGCTCAGATTATGCTTTGATTGCAGCTGCCGATAGCAAAGCAGCAGCGGGGAAGCGGCCTGGCTTGCCTCGCTTCTTGCGTTGAGCTGTGGAACCAACGTGGGAACTTGTTGGTTCCGTTTGGGCAAGGGACGTGACAGCTCTCGCGGTCTGGGCCCGGCCTGGGTGAGGTGGGAATGGGAACAAACCCCAGCTGTTTGGATTTTGCCTGTAACCAAGCACTGGGTGAGCGCCCGGCTCTGCCTTCCTCGCTGCCGGCTTCGCTCGGGATGGAGCCGAGCGGGATGGGGCCCTCTGTGCTCGGTGGTGCTGGCCCTGTGGGCTCAGCCCTGTTCCCTGTTCCTGTTCCGCCTGCGGGATTGGGCCCGATGGGAGCTGCCCTCCCGGAATCAGCATCTCCAGCGCTGGGCAGGGCCAGGCCCCGGGCCGCGGTGGCCCCGGGAAGCCAGGGCCTTGATGAGGGCGCGATGGGCCCGTGCATCCCACCAGAGAAAGCCACTGACCAAAAAGCAGGCAGCTTTCCTCTGGGATAGCCGGCGGGAAAGGTTGCACCCTCCGATTACAGCTTCTGAAAATGCAGAATCATCGGCACCAGCAGCTCAAATCGGTGCTCCTGGTCATTCATTTGTGTCTACGCTGTGCATTTCTGATTACTTTAAATGTAAGTTTGCTATTTAAATGTGAAAATAACTTCCAGCAGGGCAAGATAGAAAATGGAATGTGAAAATGTTGACGTTGGTTATTTATCTAGCGGTTGCATCTAATGCTAGCAGGTAATTTTTATGTGTTCTTTGGGGTGCTTTTCTGCAATTTGCATAAGGAAATTGCTTATTTCTGAATGCAGTATCATGCCCTCAGGAACCGTGCCCCAAGGGCAGCCCTGGCAGCACCTGCAGAGAGTGAGGAAGCGACTGGCAGCATCAGCACAGCGAGAGGATGGCAAAAAGGAGAGAGAAGGAGCAGGACAAGCCTGCCGTGCTCCGGCCCTGCTGCCTTATTTACCCAGCAGCTCCGTGGGCTGGGGCACCGGGAGCACCGGCCCCTCTCCGGGGTCACAGGCCTTTCCAAGGGCCAGGCCGCGTTCCCAGCTCCGACCGCCTCTGTCCGGTTGCGCCAAGGCCGAGGAAGCCGCCGGGTCCTGGCACCGGCCGCTGCACTGCCAAGCAGCTTCCTCTGGCTCCTCAGAAAGGTGGGAAACAAGGAAAACGATTCGGAACTGCTCAGACATTCTGCGTGTTTTTCCAAAATGCTGCCTGGGAAGCCCTGCTGTTGTTGGCCTTGGCCATGCTTTGCAATCCAGCTCCGTACCGTGCGAGTGCTTTGCTGCTGTGTTTGGTTGCTTGTTTGGGGTGTTCTGCTTTGCCTGGATGCCCCCGCTAAGCACTGGGAGTGTCAGGGTGCCTCAGGCCTGCAGTGACCTGTCCTCTTTCCGTGCTGGCCCTGCAGCCGGTCCCCATGTCCCTGTGCTCCTTCTTCCTTTGCAGAGCAGCAGCTCTGGCCTGTCACCTTGGCTTCATATTCCAGAAGTTCTGTGCACATTTCCAAGGATGGACGAGAGTTTTCCATAGGGACAGGCACTGCGGTGCCTCCATGGAGCCGCCAGCTTAGAATGGGCACAGAATTCATGTGTTTCCTGGAGCAGAGACCGGGCAGCAGGTTGGGGTGGTCATGCAGGTGGTTTTCCAGCCTTCTATAGCCAAGTAGGCCGGCCGGGTCCCGGCTGCTCAGCTCCCCAGTGGAACTGGTGCCCTTGGCCTGGCAGGGCAAAGAAAATCTTGGCATATGCAAGGAGAAACACCGCAGCTGCCCCTGCCAAGCGAGTTTGCATCACACTAGATGAATATTCATGGAGATCCAATATTGCACAACTTTTTATTTAATTAATTCTTCCTAGAGATAAAATATTTTTTGATAAGCTGGACAAATTCTAACCTACAGAGAAGTCATGGATGCAAGTACTAACTGGCTCCATAACCTGCTCTAAAGCAGTGAGGCTTTGCAGGGAGAATCAACAGAGGGACTCAAACTATGCATGGTGATAACGTATGGGGATGTTTTTGGAAAAGGAAGCACTGCAGAATGTTAGCTCTTATCCTTGAGCAGCGCTTCCTTGGGAAGCGTGGCTGGGCTGCGCGGCGGGCAGACGTGGCCATGGGAATACTGCTCCGTGCGGGACGGCAGAACCGGCTCGGCTCCACACGCGCTCGGGAAGAGGGGGCCCGCTGGGTAATGGATACATGGAAAAGGCATCCGGCTGTGAAGGAAGGTGGTTGGAAGTGAAATAAGGCCGGTATTGGCTTGTTGTGCTTATGCTGTGTGTAAGGGCCTGGTTTTCCCTTTGGGCTCTGCATGTTTCATTAGCCGAGTTTTGCAGCAGGGAGGAAAGATAATTGAATACGTTTTGGGCTGCAACAACGAGCTCTTTCCTCTAATACATTCTTGTTTTTCAGTTTTCACTCACAGCTTGCTGACAAGATGATAAAAGATACCGTGGTGCGTGCGCCTTGTTAAATAGACACTTTACTTGCACAGATTGGTAAATAATTTTAAAAACGCTCTGCTCTGTTTAACGCTAACGTATTGTGGGGGAAAGGGATTAGTCTTTAAGTGGGGAGCAGTCTGGGGGGAGCGGGACAGGGTGGGATTTGGGGTAATCTCGCCATTTGCCCTCATGCATGGAGCGCCTGGACACGGGCCGGCAGCCCGTGAGCTGGCTGCCGCTGCGGGAGGGCCGGCCCACGGGCACCAGCCCCGCAAATCTCCCCGGCCGAGGCGGGAAAATGAGGAAAAAAGCCAAACAAATTATTAGGGTGGTGGCAAGAGCCTGTAACTGAAAGACTAACAAAAGGTGCCTTGAATGAGGGGTGACGTCTCACCTCCACAGTGCCCTCTCTGTCCTCGGCACCACTCAGATTTTGTGGCGTTTTTGGGATCGTGCAGACAGTGGACAGTCATGGATTTGCAGGGAAGCAAGTGTTGCATTTTGTGTGTGGGAGGTGTGTAGGCTCTTTCATTTTGTAGCTTTATAGAACAATGCCACGTTTTCAAAAGCCCATCAGACCTTGTCCTCCTTTCCAAGGATCACTGACAACTTAAAAAAAAAGTCTGATGGATATATTCTGTATATGAGATGTTTAAATCTATTTAAACACACTCTAAAGTTGTAGATTCAAGTGCTCAAAAAAAAAAGAAAAAAAGGTAGGACAGTAGGAAACAGTGATGAATGCAGAAACAGTTTTGATTTTTGCTAGCTATTCACAGGCAAAACAAGTTACCTAGTTAGAAGGCAATATCTAAACTTGTCCTTTGGTCAAACCTAGGCTTCCTACAGCCACCTTGATGCCAGCTTGTCTGCAAGGACAGACCTTGTGCTTTCACTGGGATTTCAGCTCCTTGGGATGACCACAGTCCAAGCACTTCCACAGGCTGGGGCCCTGGAACGGTGTTTCTGCTGGAAGTGTAAGTCCTATCGGCAGATGGTCTTTTCTTCAGCCCAGTCTTCATACCGGCCTCCTGCTTCATAATGAAATTGAGATGCTCCATATGGTGTTTTAGCTGTAGTCTTCGAAAACACACCGCAAAGCTTTAAAAATAGTGTGGATTTTTTCTGATGACCCATCACATACCGTAAGAACCAACAGACAGATGTTTGCTTGCTTCCCAAGCCCAGTCTCCGCAGATCAGTGGTTCCAGACAAGCTGTGGTTGTAAGTGAGGCCGAGAGTCCTTGGCTTGCAGGCTCAAGGAACGTGGGATTTACGGGAGCCGGGAGCAGGCGGCGCCCGAGCCCTGCCCCGGCCAACGCCACGGCGGTTGAGGGAGATGGGGCTGCTCCTGCAGGACCCACATTCCTTCCCGCACAGCCGGGAGGTCCAGGGAGCTGGGGAAAGGTAACCTAAGGCAGGTCCTCTGCTTCGCAGAGGCGCCAGCTCTTGTGACTCTCGTGGTTTGGTGGCATTTGGTGCTAATGCAATGGGTCCTGTCAGTGTGGCTCAAGTGTGCGACCGTGGGGCTAAAGAAGCTGCTAAAAATGGGATGCAAATTCGAATTAAAGACCTAAAATGCAGAGGGCAAGAAAAAAAAGCTCCAGATTTTCCTCAAACGTGGTAAGGCTTAGGGACTTGGTCTGAAGGCTGTTTAGTGATGACACTCCTAATAATAATTCCGAAAGAAGACTTATTTTTACTTCCACAGAAGCTTTGATTAGGATGCAGCTGGTGACTTGCTGTAGCCTGAAATCCATCCTGTCATCTAGCCAATTATTTTCTGCCTTGTCTCTCCTACAAAGATACTTTTCTTAAGCGTGATGGAAAGTCTGTATGCACTTGCTGATAATTGAAAGATTTAGCAGCACTTTGCAAAGTGCTGTTTAAGTGCTGTGTGTTTAGTGCATGGAGATTGGGGGGTAAAAGCCCTTTTGGAGGGGCCCAGGGTTATGGTCCTGCTGAAAGGTCAGTGCAAAATTCAGCTACAAATTCATCAGAAGGTGTAAAACCTGCCGAGATGCCAAATATGCCATGTCTGGGCCGTGGTGTTGACTGAGCACAGTGCAAATGCAGGTGGGTGCAATGGCTGGAAACAAGACGTTAGGTAGGAAAGAGGAGGAGGGTGGAGTGGGGGAAGGGAAAGAAGAAAATGATGGAAGAGAAGAAAAAAATACCCTGCCTGAAAGATACCCTTTTAGTTGATCACTGACAGAAAAGACAATTTCCAGGTGATATTACCTTTCTGGATGAACCTGTGAGAAGAAATTCCAATGATCAACCAAAAGTGTGCCTGCATTGCAGCATAATAAAGGATTATGTAGGAAGCATGTAAAAGTCAGAAGCAGCCGTGCTGCGTTTCTGCAAATTGTGGGTGGCTTTTCCAAAAATCTTGGATGCTTACTGGTCGCATGCTCATAGCATTTAAATCTCTCTGCTCTTTGGAAATGAGTTATTTGCAGTGGAGGTAAATAATCAGATTGCTGAAGGCTTTTGGCTTCCAGCAATGTGTCTGGGTGCCACAGAGCTGCCTGCCTGCTGCTGTGGCCTGCAGGTAAAGCTGGATTTGGACTAGCAGGAGGATGGCAGATACCATGAGAGGCCTCCTTAATGTCCCAAACCAGCCCTTGGCTTCCTGGAGGGATTGTGGCACCAGGAGGTCTTGACTCCTTTCCCCACTGCAGCTCCCAGTGCTGCAGGAGCTGATTGCTCTGCAGGACCTTGGTGTCCCAGGTGGGAACCAAGCAGCCTCACTGGGACCGCGGCCTCGAGACCTGCTTTTACTCCTCCTCTAAAGACATGACAGAAAAATGGCCTTTGAGAAAAGGGTTTCTGCCCTGGCAATGCAGCAGTGGGTTGCTGAGGAGCAGCAGTAGCAGGGAGCATGAATGCAATTTTCTTCGTGTTTTGGCTGAAGACCAGCAATGTGCTTCAGTGAGTAGGAGCATCATTGATTAAAGTGGCCTGACTGTTGATGCCGTATTTCAGCGGTGTCTTGCAGTGTTGGTAACTCAGATCTATCTGTCTTGTTAACTTAAGTAGAAACTGAGAAGGCTGTAGGAATTTAAAAATCACCCCCTGGAATCTATGCAGAGCTTGCAGTATGAGCAATGAAAGCAGACTGAGATACAAGGTAAGAAAATGCATATTTGCAATTCATTCATATTTTTAGTCCAGTTGAAGGAACTCTGTGTAGCTTTAAATGCTATTGCCTCTTATTTTTAATTGAGTATTAAATGATGGTAATAGATGAGGTGTCCTGTGAGGGCGGCTGCCTGAATGACGCGTTACCCGCAGTTCAAGCACGTTTGCATGCGTTGCAAATCAAAACGTGGAGCTGTATCCATCTTTAACTCTAGTTTCTGAAACTTCTTATTTGCACCAGGTAGTGGATTTGGAGATTGTGGGTGGCCTCGGGCTCAGGAGCAGCAAGTGAAATGTCGGTGGAGTCGGAGGGCTCCCTGTCCCCCCTTAGGTGCTTTGCTAGGACAGTATTCACTAGACTCTTCCTCACTCCCTCTAAATTGGTAATGGAATTCATCTGCATCTTCCAGTGATGACTATTCACCCGCTGGGAGAGCCGCTTTAACAGGTGATAGCTACAGGGATGTGACCACTTATTCTCATCCATAATCGCTCGGATGGGGAGGCGGATGCGGCTGCAGGTGGGCGCTCGTGGATGAGGCCGGGACGTGGAGGAGCACCCGGAGCTGCAGCGTTTCCCTTCTTGTTCCCTGTGTTTTAGGCAAGACCTTGCCCAACTGCCTGCTGGTGCCACGCTGGGATCCAGCCTCTGCCAAGGGCCTTCCCCTGGAGCTGGTGCACGGAAAGGGCAGCTGGAAGGCAGCGTCGCACGCGGAGCTCTGCGACCGGCGCCTTGCTGCGCGCGGAGGTGAGCGCGTGTCCTGCCAAAGGGAAGGGTGACCTTTGGCGGGGACGTTTCTTGGCTTGGGAGGTGAGCAGTGCACGGTGGGCTGGCAGGAGGGTGGGAGAGGGTTTGCTTCTGGCGACGGGAGGAAGCTGGACAGAGCTCGGGCAGGGTTGTGCGGTGAGGTGGATGGTGGCTGCCACAAGCACTGGCAGCGCCTGCAGCCACGTCACCAGCACAGCCCTCCCTGTGCCTCCAACAGGGCCTCAGTGCTGCTGCTGTTTCCCCATCAATTCTGCTTGGGGAATACTTTGCTTTGCTTCCCATTGTTACTTACTGGCTTGACTTCCCTTCAAAGCAAAGTACGGAACTGTGGCCGTGCTCCGGGTTTGCAAAGTCACAGGAGTGACGCAAGCGCCCGTGTCGGTCTGCCCATTAGAGGCAGGTGTTATTCGTGTTGCTTTTTGAGAAGTGACTGCATTTTAATTTTTCTAGTTAATTTGATTTTGTGTGTGTGTATTTGTTAATGCTGCTGTATTCCCAGCTCTCCTGGCTTGCTATGGAAACCTTCCAGAAAAGTGTTAAGAGCAGTTTCTGAACAAGCTCCTCAGAACCAGCCATGTGCAAAATAGCTCAGCTGCCAGGAGACGTGGGGAGCCCCAGATGGAGCTGCTGTTACGATTCAGAATAATTCAGTAATCAAATTACCGCGCTGCCTCGGCCCCTGGGTTGCAAGGGCTCATTTCTAAGTGCCACTTGCGAGTCCCTGAGGTAAGGAGAGGTTGCAGCAGCGCTCGCTTCTGTCAATATCTATCCAAATTTCTGGCCCAGCTTCACGCCTGCGGGCTGCTTGTGCGCAGGCAGCGTGGGGCAGGGCCGACACCGTCCCAGGCTGGCCGAGCTGCGGGCGGCCGGGCTGCGGCCCACGCGGAGCGGGCACGAAGCAGCTGCGCCCGGCTCAGCCTGCGGCTCGCGAGCTCGAGCCTTCCGAAAGGAGCCCCCAAAGGGACCACCTCTGCATTGCCACAGCAACGATGGTGACGATTGTATGGGAGACCTGTAGTCCAGGTGTTGCTGCTGTGATGCCCCTGGGTGGCAGCCCCATGGGGAGTTCCTGCTCCAGCCCCTGAGTACTGACGGGGAGAGAGAAAACAATGTTAGTGTTTCACAGGTAAGTTTTCCTGTTTGAATTGACTGAAGGAGCTAAAGCTGAGCAGGACTGACTGCCTGTCTACAAAGTACAGCAAAAAAATTAACTTGAACGGATTTGGGAGCATGTTTCTGGGAGGGGAAAAATGATTTTTATGAACATTATTTCCTGAAAATTACTGCACCTGCCCTCCATGTTCCTTTTCTTTTTCTTGACTGCTACTGACTGCTGCTTGTGCTACTTGTTCATTATCCTTGTTAAACCAAAAGGACTTCCTAGAGAAAAGTGATGCTAAGAGTTGTCTAATTGTGGAAGATCAGCAGGATTTTGGGCAATCTAGGACAGGTTTTATCAGGCATGGCATAAGTGCGGCCATTTCACCCTCCTGCTGTTTAATAGAGAGCTGGGATTTACTTGAACTCAAGGCTGATTCAGGAGAGCCGGATTTGCCTGGAAGGAAGGAACCATCAGCACAGGTGTCTGAGCAGATCCAGGGCGCTAAAGCACAGTGGAGACGGGACGTGTTTGCTCTAAGGTTGTTTAAGGTGTAGAAGGAAGAAGAACAGCAAGCAGAGCCAGAGCCATCAGGTAATGGGAACATCCTGGTCATGATCTCGCTGTTTGCAGTAGGGTAAACTGCAGTGCCTCAGCACAAATATAAATGTCAAAAACTGATCAGAGAGAGGAGAGTGCCAAAGGGCGAGACTGCAAAGCAAAGAAATAGCCTATTGCGAGAAGCAGTGCTCGTGTGGGATGTTGAAATGCTTTTCTCCCAGCTGGGCCCTGGGTGGCCGCTGTCCCACAGAGCAGTCGGGCGGCCCCGACGGAGCCGCAGTGTTGGCACCAGCGGCTGCCCTTCTGCGGGTGCCCCCGGCGGCGCCGTGGGACCTCGCGTGAAGCTCTGGGCTGTCTCCAACCTGCGTGCCCGTAGAGATGTCAGCAGGTCAAGCTGGCATCAAGGTATGAAGTCGGATTGTGGCCACGTGCATTCCAGGGGATCTGTGCATTTACTTTGCTATTTAACTATGGTAGAGGTGATGCATTATGGAGTCCAAAAACACCATTAGCATGCCACATCTAAAATGCAGACCTAATCTGATTTACCCTTGTCCTGTGTGAGAAATTTTAATTATTTTCTCTGATTTAAAGGAAGGATACCCCCAGGAAAACCAGGATTAATGCTGCAGCTAACTGGTTTTCTCAAACATAAACTTGCAGCAGTAACAGCAGAGAAAATATGGAAACGTGTGAGCATTTTTTTTAACATTACCTTGTGGAAGCAGTATGAGAGCTATTAATATTTTAGCACCGCGATCTGTGACTGTGTGCAGTGAGTGCTCCGAGTGCATGGCAAGACTGAAGCTGACAGAGGCCCTTCCCGGGACGGGCCGTGGCCACTTGCTTTGCCTGTGTATGAGCAGTTAAGGAGCGGTGCGAGCGTAGGCAGCGTGTGGCACAGTGCGGCAGGGTGTCCTCCTTGCCCCGCGTGTCTGCACTGCCGCGCTGCGGCCGAACCGAGCCGACCGCGTGGGGCTCGGGCACCCGCGGCCCCGCTTTCCTTGCCCGCCTTGCTTGAGCACTCGTGTTGGTGCCAGTTTGTCCCGCCGGGCAGGGTCCCTGCGCCAGGAGCGAGGGGTCATCGCGGCGCTGCCGTGGGTCGCTCCGAGTTGCCCTGTGTCACTCGGCTGGTGCGGCAGCTTCCCTCTCCCCCGGCGCCTCCCTAAGCCTGGTGTCCTGTCCAACTCGCTCTTTCCCATTCTGTTGTTCTTGCAAAAAGCAGCCTAATTTACAAAGTTGAGTTGAGAGGATCAACCATATGCTATCATTCTTACTACATTCATCATTTTTACTATTTTGAACTACTTTCTAAGTCTTATTTTAAAAAATGTTCCAAACGAACCCCTAATAACTTCCACTTTGGCCATCTTTGTAGCTCTGTGTGGGAATAACCACAGTAATTTTCTACAGCTTTTCAAGTTCAAGCCCTTGGGCAGCAGGGTTGGTTTCTATATGGCTGCTTTTCCAGGGATGAGAGTATTAGATGTCTTTTTTGAAAAACAGCACTTAATTTCAGAAAGCGTTAACTTTTGCTCCTCGTTTACTTGTCTGCTGAAGCTGTTTTTGATGTAGATGCCCGGCTGCCAGGACGATGCCGTTCTCCTGAGGTTTCCACTGTGCTGCAGCAGGTTTCAGGCCCCGCATGTAAGTTATTGAGGCAGGACGAAGCTCGCAGAGCGCCTCGGCTGCTCCCGCTGCAGCCCAGAGAGGCTCTGCCTGAGCCCGGCAGAGCGGCGCGGTCGGTGCAAAGCGCTCTGTGAGCAGTGGGGCCGATGATGGAGGCCTTTCTTCCCCTGTAACTTGTCATTCACTGCGATGGGAGATAAGTGCTCTGATCTTATATAGTCTTTTTTTAAGGCCTATGCATAGTGTTCCCCCGAATCAGCCCTAGCAGGATGATGTGATCATTGTCCTGAGCTCAGAGGTGATTTGTTTTCTAAACTTCTTTTCTCTTTCCAGTTGGATAGGACTCCATCTGGCTGTGTGGAGAAGAGAGCTGTCACAAGGTAAGGTTGGTGTGCCGAGGGACCTGCACTCTGTGCTTGGCAGTCACAGCAGCTGCTGGCGCCTGGCCCGGCTGGGCAGAGGTGGGACCCCTGTGTGCACAAGGGCATCTGCAGCCCTCTGCTTTCCTCTGTCTTTAAACCTACTGCCTTGTATGGGCACTCCTTGAAGGGTGGAAAGTAAAATCAGGGTTTGGGGAAAGAGACAAGAGCAACCACTGACATCCCATGCAACCCTGTAATGGAATGGAGGCCCAAATCCACAAGGGTTTTCAGTGGTGTTATTAACACACAGATGTACTGGGGCTCTGGAGGGTTTTGCTGCTTTCCTGGCTCTGAAAACAGACAGCAGTGTTGCCTTATTCCCTTTCCTGGCAAAGGTGCAGAGCACTTGAAGCAGCTGGGCTGCTGACGGGCCTGTGGCCTCTCTTTGCCACCGCTGGGTTGGTGCCATGTGGGACCTCTCTCAAAGTGGAAGCGTCTGGGGCAGCTTGGCCGCTGGGGAGCAGAGCGTCCGGCCCCACGGCTGTGGAACATCCGGCCCCGCGGCTGTGGAGCATCCCATTGTCCCCTGTTGCAGTGGTGAGTTGGGAGTTACCCAAACACCCAGGAGGCCACCCACAGCTTCGGTGCAAAATGGATTGTTTTCATCAATTCTCCTTTCTTTTCTTTCCATCCCGCTGCGCCTGCTCCCCCACAACTTACTGGAGCAGGGATGCACCTTCCTCCCCGGAGTAATGCAGCATGTCTCCAGTATAGAGACAATTTGTCTGTCTGACAACATGAAACCTGGTTTATAGAAACAGAATTTTGTCTATGTGAATGTGTATTTTATTTTTTTCTCCACCAGATAAATATATACAGCAAATGGCTATTAGCATAAAGTGAAAGTGAATGTTACTTATATTAGGTAGAAAATTATTCATTTTTAGGTTGATATTGGTGCTTCAAATTGCATGCAGTTTGAGAGCTGGTCAGGTAGTTATGTTTTTCATTTAGACTGTAAATGAAACACAATTTTCAGATACTATTAGTTCCTTTACAAACAATTCTCTGATTTTTGTATTTTTAAAACATACCAGAAATTTTCTTCTCTAAATAGACACCATGTAATACTTGCTTATAGAAATCAAGAAAACAAATGTAATGCACAGAGGCAAGAGTTAGAGCATTCCCGGTCTCTCCTTGCCTGGCCATGGTTGCAACAACCCCTCGCTCCTGCCTTGGGAGCCCAGTTCAGGGTGACCTCGAGACACCCAGTTTTTCTGAGTTGCGCAGAGCAAGAAATTCCCTCACCTGATAGAGGGGCCCTGTTTAGCCTCCATACAGTCTCCAAGCACAAACGTGGCTAGACGTGTGTTTTATTCTATTATCTCCTTCTCCTCTGCCACCCCCAGGTCCATGCTATATTCTTGCATGAATTATATCCTGTACAAGAGCTTGAAAAAATACCGAGGGCTGTAGAGCAGCCCTGTTTAGCAGGCAGAACCTGCAGCTCAGGCAGAGCATGGATTTTTTTCCTCTCTTTCTATTTCTTTAGTGGAGATAAGTTATTGATCCCAGTTCCTGCTGTAGCAGGTGCTTTCTGCAGGTGTTTTTGATGCATTGGGCTGTACTGGGATCCTCAGGCCAATAATCTCGTGCTTTGCCGCCCATCAGCGGGAGCAGCCGTGATGATGATGCAGCTTTCGGGGCCGGGGGGCGCCAGGCTGCACCTGCCTGTGCCTGGGCCCACCGAGACGCTGCAGCTGCAGCGTCCCCGCGGTGCCTCCGCTGCGGAGCGAGACAGCGCGGGCGGCGTTCCTGGGCCCTCCTGAGCAGGGGGTCCCCGAGCAGCAGGGAGATGCTTTGGCCTCGCTGCCGCCCACACACGTGAAGCTGTAGCACCCGTGAGGCTGCGAGCGGCCTGGGGTGTCGCTCCCACACGAAACCTGGTCCCTGGTCCCTGCGCTGCCCCGTGTTCTGTCACACCGTGGGCAGCGGAGAGAAGAGGGGTG
>JAVCKT010087604.1:3639-14526 GCA_032273925.1 Rhynchotus rufescens
CAGCAGATGCTGGTGGCACATGAAGAAACATATTTACAGACTGTGAATAAATTCACATTGGAGATTAGGAGAGCATTAGTGGTCGTTGAATCAAGTCAAAGGTGAAGAAGAAAGAATCCTAACTGTTTTTTTCAGAGGAAGTTTTCTTCTTATAAAAAGACATAAGACTTGGTTCTACCCTCTAAACCTATACCATAACACCAGTAACACTTCTGAAATTATTGAGTAAACCCCTTATTGAAATACCTTCTTGCCCTTCCACTTCATCTTCTTCTACTGCTAAAATCTCAGTCTCTGCCTCCTTCCATAACACTTTATTTATAATCTCTTTTAGTAAGATACTGCTTTACACTAGAGGAAATTGGGAGTCAGATCTGTAAGCCTGTAAAGAGGCCCATAAATATCATCTGCAGAAAACAGAAGTGAAAAGAATGCTTTTATTTGATATTGGAACACAATTCATTGAATGTTTAAATAGTGACACAATTTAAGAACAAATAAGATTGTGAACATAAGAGACCTCTGCAGAATGAAACTATATTTAAAAAGGAAAGACACCAATGTGGAAAGCAATTTTAAGCTATCAGGTTGGCAGAATGTATCTAATGAAAGTTCACATAGCATCCAGGATGCTCTTCCTTTCAAAAAAATTATTTGTTTCAGAGCTTTTCTCCAAAAATTCAGTCAGAGAATATTGTTTTCCTGTTGATGCTATCATTTATCCAGTGTGCGTGCAGAAATAATATTGCCTTGTTTGCCATCAGAAAATTTGGTCAATGAAATAAAACTATGACACTTGTCTAAACAAAGCAACTGTCAAGCCATATCACAAGCTCCTTCTAAATAAAGGGCTCCATTGTTCCAAATTTGTTTTTTTTTAATGAACCTGAGCATTTCCGCTGTCATTACTCATTCCTTCTAAAAACATTGGAAAATGCAATACATTACTCAACTGTGACCTAGTATGTCCTAAGATGCATATTTTATTGATGTAAATAAACGGGATTCTAGCCTACAGGAATGCTGATGTTTTGATTTTTGTAGAAATACTATTTATGTTAAAAGTTGCCATTAGTGCAATGATTGTTTTCCTTGAAGGTGCTGATAAATATATGAAAGACCCCTGCTAGGAGACTATTTAGTATCAGCACATTCACAGGATGAGCAAAATATTGGGTTCTACAGTATAAGAAGGATGAGAAAAGGAAGTAGTTAAAATGCTTGCTGATTTTGCTAATTAGGTCTAGTATATATATATATATATAAATATATACATGTATATATATATAGTTTCATCCAAAGTAAGAGGTTTTGAAGTACATTAGTTCCATTCTTACAGAACTGTAAAACTCAACTCATAAAATTACAGTGTTAAAGTCCAGTATTACTCATGTGGAATTAAAGTGAACCATATACTGGCAATTTGCTATTATTAAAGCCTAAAAAAAAATCAAAAATGTGCATTTTACATGCAGCGCTCAGAGCTATAAGAAATATTTTGGGTGCTTTCTTGTGCTTTTGAGGTAAACTGTCCCTCCACTTTTCTCTCTGTATATCAATCCTGGAAATCAGTACACATATAATTTCTCTTTCCCTTATTTCTGCCTTTAGGTTGTATTCAGTTTTATTTTATCAACAGGAGTTCATTTGAAATAGTTTTCAATGTTTATGCACATACCTTGGTTTGAAAAATAGATTTGTCTTAAATAGAAATTCATCAGTACAAATTAACTAGGAATATTAAATGCTATATTATTATTTGAAAAAAAAAAAAGAAATGATAAATATATGCCGAAATTGCTCTGGAGAAAATGGTTATATGCTCTATCAATGAGAAGAGCAAAGAACAAAATTATTTATGCCTTGAAACCTAAGACACTTAGCTGAATCCTAGGGACTGTTCCTGTCTGTAGCTTCTGGAAGCTTAACAGGTAGGGTAGGTTTGCAAAAAGGTTCTATTCCTCCCTAAATACAAATACTATATGTCATACGTGTTTTAAAGCTAATAATTTTAAAATACTTGAGTACGGAAAGGCTTGTTAAATATTTTTTAACATTCTTTAACAGTATTTTATTTTGATTATATAGAGTGAATAAATTCAAATTGCTTATCAGCAAATTAATAAACATGTACACAAGGGAGGACTAGACATTGTAATCAGCTTTTGTCTGTTTGATTTTAGTCTGTGAGTTTGCCTAGTTTTACAAATGAAAACAAAAAAAAGACACATTGCAACAAGTGAGTGTCTTCATGACAGACTTGCTTAAGAAAAGGTGATGGGTTGAATCCATTCCAAACAAGAAATAAAAACATAAACAGACCCTGCCAGCAGCAGTTTCCCCACAGTTAAATCTGTCTTTGGAAATAATTGCTGGCAACACTGAGCTTCAAGCAGAGATAGGTAATAAAAGACTCAGAAGATAAAAGAGGATTGATTTCTGAAATTGTTAGCCCTTCAGAAGTGGTGATTAATTACTGCAAACTTGCAGTCCATAGTTGTTTCAGTGTTTTTTTATGTTTCTATGTAATAAATAAACATGTAGGCCATTTGGGCTGTCCAGCATTAAGAAAGCAACCCAAATAAAAAATGAGAAAGATATTGCAAAATCTTGAGTTTCTCCGTTTAAGAAAATAAATCACTTAGCTTTGAAGTACAAATGAAGAATAAGATTCTGATGGCTAGGAAGCAGATCAGAGACATCTTTAGCCAATAAGACAGGGTACTAACAAATCTGTTGGTTTTGCTAATAGCTGTAAAGAGTTTGCAAGTATTTAATTTCCCATACTGAGTTACTGAGCTTTTTGTGTATCACAGATGCTTAAAATAAAACTGATGAGCTCTGCCTATAAGAATTCTTACTAGGGACCTTTATGACAAGAGGTAAGCAATTTTTATAGGTCTATATTAAAGGAAGAAATCTTTGCTAGATTATGTACTTAAAAAAATACTAGATCGCACACTTTTTTTTTTTTAATTACCAGTTACAGTTATGACACTTTGAAACTTTAGAATAAAGAGTGCTTCTCCTCTAAAAACTGTTTATTCCATCAGCATGATTAAAGCACTAGGAATTAGTTACCACAGTAACGAAACAAGACAACAGATTCTTCTGCTGTTTTTTTTTTTTTAGAAGAATGTGAAATCATTGCTATTGCATAGCGGTTGCTGAGATATAAAACACATCTAATTTGCAGGTGATACAAAATGCTTTCAGCAAATTTGGAACTCTGAAGTTTATGGTAAGAATTAGACTTTAGTGGATGGAAAATATGTACAAACCAGAAGTACTCTGTTTATTCAATTAGGTCATTACCACAGAAATCAGAAGAAATTAATCTCTGTCCAAGTTGGGAAAGCAATCCCTATGTGTTTAGGGTCTGATCACAGCAGTAATTAAAGAGATAACTAAGCATAGAACATGTGTCATTGTGTGACATTCAAATTGTCCAAATATGCTAAATTTTAATTATTTTGACCATAAGTCAAGAAAGAGGAACTAGATCCTCTTTCTCATGAGCATCCATATGCTCATTTGCTTCCTGATCAGCCTGCTGACTTGTGTTACCATGAGGCTGTCTATCACTATATAGGTTTGCTATAGTGCTTAGCACTAAGAAAAGCTAAGCCTGACAAAGCAAACGTATTGCATGCCCTTTCCTTAAACATAACTTCTGAGGATAATTGAAAGTAGTTTATCATACAGGTAAAGCCATTATCTCCTTTCCATAATATTTTTACACCTGATTTCAGAATAACTACCACTATAACTACTAAATTGCTGAGTTTAAAAAAAGTTATTTACTGAAGGAGAATGAACATTGCTAACTTTAACTGGTTTTTGCTTGAAATATTGTCATGTTTATTACTCACCTTGGGTGGATTATATATGGTTATATTCCTATTTTCACATGGTCATATAACTAAGATTATGAAACAAGCATGCTGACACTAAGAAGTCTTACTTTGCCTCTAACATACACAACCAGCTCAAATAGTATTTTTTTTCTCATGTTGTCCATAGCAATTAGTTTTGCACCATCTAAAAGATAATTGAAACAGATCAAGGTTGGATGTCAAAACTGCTACAGAACTCTGTTAAAGTTATAGCTGATTAATCTGTCTCTTCTCACAACAGGCTTAAAATTCCCCTGGAGTTTTCTTCTTATAATATTATAAACAGGATCACTTGATAAGGTGTATTTGATCCTTCTTTATAAATTGTTAAGACTATTTTGTATTTCCAACTAAGTTACAACATCAATCTGTCTGCTGGACAATACATTTTTGATTCCAAAGCAAAATTTAAGACATTTCCAGATCATGAGAGACACAACTGATAGTCACAGATCAGGAAGAAGACTTATTATAAAAATAAAATACTAAATCCATATTAACTTCAACATAGCTAACTTTATTCAACATGGAAACAAAAATTAGACCATAGAAATGTTTTTTTTTCTTATCTCCCTAGTATTGAATCAGTTCTATAACCTGCAAAATGTATGCTCTAATCCTGGAAAGACTTCTCCATATGCTTAACATTTTGCCCTGCATGACTGAAGTCAGTGGGACTCATGTTTAGACTAAAATATATGCATAAATATTTTGGACTTCAGTTTAGTTAAAGATGTGAGAAAGTTAACTCCTGATTACAATGAAGATCTTCGAATTGTAGGCTGGTGAAAAGTTGAATAGTGGAGCTACAATTCGTTGTTTGAATTAATTTTGCAAAATATCCAATAAAAAATAAAGCGTAAATTCTGCTAACCTCAGCTTGAGGAGTTAATAAAACTAACGCTTATTTTTACCAACGTAGAGTACCATAGACATACATATCTCACACATTCATCTTTCTTACACAAATGCAAATTATTAAAAGATGTTCACAAATACATTTTTAAATGTCACTTTTCCTCTCTCTGTGTTTCATATAAGAATGGTATCTGTTTCTCACCTTGTTTACAAATTGATGTAAATTGTTATTCAGGCAGTTACATCAGTTAATTACTCATAGCATATCATCTTTTTGGTACGAGCGTATTTTGCTAGGCTTTCAGGTGCCAATCTGGCCAATCTGGCCAATCCAGAAAGGCACAAATTGGCCTTTTGCACTATAGCGCACAGCCTTCTATAGATTCGTATTTTAAATCTTATTTTAATTCTTAAGTGCAAGCTATTGAAGTTATTTCATATAGGTCATTAGTATTTATTGGTTCTGAGCAATGTTCTTTATATGTTGTTTCTGCCCTGTGGAGCTTAGAGTCTCATTTGGCTCAGACAGAACAAGTCAGAGATCAAAGAAAAAGGCCTAATGGCAGTAGAAGCCTGGGGCTCAAGAAATCTTCCTATATTAGGAATGTCCAGGGGTTTATTTGAAGACAAGACAGATAAACAAAGAAACAAACAGTTTTATGAGGAGACATATTATATTTATGCCATAGGAAAAAAAAATAGGAGAGTGTGTCCACCCTACTTATTATTTTATTTTTGCAATGGGCACATTGATTCCTGTCGATTTTTCACCAGTTATGCTGTTTAGTGATCTGCTTGTTGAATATTTCAACCTGTTACATTATCTTTTTTCTTCTCATTCATGAAAGAATTCAGTCCTTTATCCTTCAATTCTGCCTTCAGATCTCTTCAAAAAGCTCATAAAAGCCTTGTCTATTGCAGATGAATGTGTGATAATGATTAACATAAAGCTCAGACTATATCCTTTTTTGCTGCCTATAACATTCTTGCTATGCTCATGTGCTCTGAACATCTAATTTCATTAGCTACATGTTGACTCTGCCTTGTCAAGGCAGCATTTTTATTTTTCTTTGGTACAAGCTGATCAGCTCTTGATACGGACTATCAGGTTTTCTACCCTACAAGACCTACAAGAAACAGTAGTAATAATCAAAACATAAACTAAAAGGAAATTGTTCTCAGTAAAGGCTTTTATTCAGAAGAGAAGGGAACAGATAAGAGAAAAGCAAATACACAAAGGAAAAACAAAAAAAAAAATGTGACTGATTAGTTGGTAGGAGTAGACCATTGTTAGGTAAAGCTAAAATATTTGATTTTAAATGTATTCATTGCCATAATATCAAGAAAACAAAATAATTATATAGTTATGACATTGTAATGTAATGTATTACATTAATTGTATGTAATGTATTACATTACATCTACTTTAACATTATATAATCATTGCATTTCACAGATAAGCCTTTAATAATATTATATGCTAATGTTGACAGTTCAGGCATACTCTTGAATAATCTACACACCTCCCTGATGATACATAACTTCAATTTGACATATGCGTATTTTATCTGAATGCTAGTAGTATAACACAGAATATTAATTTATGTGCTCTGTAAATTTTCTTTATAGAATATTTTAGAAACAAAGATATTTGCTAGGTAAAAAAATCAGAATACAAAATATTCCCCTTTTTTTTTTTTCTGACTGAATGAAAGATAGAAAAAGAATAGTCACAAGAGCATGACTTTCCTATAATGGATCTTAAAATAGTACAAAAAGACATAGTAGACATCTATGCTGATTGTGAGTGATATAAAAACAAACATGAAATAAAAAAAAATACATTTTTTTTACCAGAATAGTAGTTAATGACAACATGCATGTTTATGCACCTTTTCTTGCCACTGTCTCTTTCATCGTACATATTGGGGTATCCTAAAACACTTAGCGGTTACTAAGATCAGAATATAATCCATAGAACAGAATGGGAGTAGTCATTATTCATACAATTTTTAGTAAACTCTTCTTTTTAGCAATTTGGTACAGACAGTCCAAGTAATTTAAAATGGAGAAAATAATCAGAGATCTCATCTTACAGATGGCAATTTGGGTCTCAGTACAGGGAAGTAATTTGCTTGAGACTACATTGTGATCCAAGAGACAAATGGCAAGTCTGAATAAGGTCCCTCAGGTCTCCTTCATGAGTGTATAAGGACATCTCTCGGAATATTAGGTAAATTGTAAAATTATCCAGCTTCAATTAGTGCCTGACTGATCTATTATCTGATTAATGTCTGGGAAAAGATCATGCCATGTGCCTTTGCATAACTGATTAATGAAAATCTCTATTCAAGAAGCTGCAAAAGATGTCTTGTATTTTGTCATCGTAGTTTAATGATTGCATTCTCTGAAAACACAAACAGAAAAATAGCTAAATAAATAAATAAAAAGTAAAAAGCTGATAGTGATTTCCACAGGACACTATCTTCATAAAATTCTAGCCTTTTTTTTATAATGAGTTACAAAACCCTGCATACAGATTAAAGCTTTCCTCATACACATTCAATACATAGAATTCACATTGTACTGTACAGCAGGAAGCTCATAATGCTACATTTTTTCCAGTGTTTCCTTCAATTATGTGTCCTGAGGTATAGATATATTAGCTTATAGTTTTGTACAAAATTTGCTACCATCATGCCTGCATGCATGGTACCTGCGTGCCGGAACAGTATTTTTGTATCCAAGCTTGAAAACCATTGTGGGCATATGCTTTCTTTATGTTAGGAAACCAGTGCTGCTCCATGATAGAATAGTAGCTTCATTAGTTCTTGTCAGTTTATAAATTTGTATAACAGTTTTTTGAAGAAGTAAAGTAATGCTGTAACTGTTGTTTAAATGCAATAGATTTACACAAAGAATTTATTAGCAATGTCAACCTTACCAACAAATCATTTGGATGAAATTCTTCTTTCAGTTACCCACTGCAATTCCAGTTCTACTGACATCAGCCTAATTGACTTATAGCAGAATTAGTTGCTAGAGCTTGTTAAAATCTGTTTACACTCTTTTTATGTATTACCATCAAATTGCGACTACATATCTGAGACAGTGTCATTTATAAGCTGAGATGTCAGAAAAGAGAAATGTAACAGTTAAAACAACTTAAAACAACTTAAAAAGATTATATGAATATTGAAATGGAAAAGAAACCTATCTTTAATTTAATTACAGTTCCTTCCAGATCACCTGACCAATATAGACTCCATTATATTCATGTGTCGGAAAGGAAGTCAAAGAGGGTCTGCAACTGATGAAACCTAAGTGAGTGTAATGGTGGTTAATTATGCCCCTTTTCATTGTCTCTCAGCTGCATTTTGTGCTATTTTGTTTTGTCTAATGCACAAGGTAGTAGGTGCAGACGTGTTTGTTGCCTTTGAAGTGCTGCTTTATGTAGCAAAAAGAATTTTTGCCTTTTTGCATACTTCTTTCATCCATTTACGATAGCCAAGCCACTTTCAACCCCTGATCTTCCATCAGTAGTCACACTCACTCAGCAGCCTGGAAAATCCATTGCAATGAGTTACTCAGGAGAAGTGTTAACAGGGGTAACTATAGGTTTTGAAGTATTGAAATGACTATTTTGAAAATAAGATGGAATTATTTCAGGAGAATGGGACCTCTCCTATTTGGCAATTGGCTTCTCTGATTTAGACTAAGAGGCCATGAAGCAGCTGCAGAAAAAAAAGTCCTGGAGGCCTCTGCTATTTTTATCTGGAGTGAACAGAACAAATGACTTTTGTTTTTAAGAAAATCTCTGTGATATGCTGCTAGGTACAATTGCATGTCTCCAAGGTGACTTTTAATGTAGTACCTCTCAGGGCATAGTTATTCATTGGAAAGAGCAGTTCCCTACAAGTTGCTTAATGACTGCAGCAATATTTTCTCAGTTTACATGCGGGCAACATATCATCATTTTTAACGTGTAGCTGTAAAATGGGGAATCTTCTGTAACAGTACACATGGGATGTGTGAGTATGGTTAACAGAAATACTTTATTTTTGCACTCAGAAAGGAAAATGAAATGTGGGATAATAAAACCTAGTTGCAGCTGAACTAGGAAACTTGAGATCTGATTTAGGTCAGGATTCAGGATTCATCATCTCAGAGCTCTGCAGTTCAGCAGAATCTAAACTTTTGATTTAGATATAGACTTATCCAAGTTTATGACTTGCTTGGATAGATGTATAATACCTGTACACACTAAGCAATGGTTATATTTTTATTTTTTATTATTTGTACATTCCTGTGATTGTATATGTCATTTTAGAAATAGAAGAACCCAAGACACACCCGAAGTGCCTGCATTTCACTTAGCCATAATGCTGGAAAAAGAAAGTGTTATAAAATAATAAAATGCTGCATGGATTGAATATCTTGTATTTTCCTGATGACTTTTCCTTCTAGTTCAAATACATTTATTTTGCAATTTTGTGAAGTATATTCAGAGCAGTATACCAAACCAATGTAAGCTACAATCCACGTGAGGCGAGGAAGGAGGATGCAGTTTAGCAATTAGGAAAAGAGGATATTTTTTGTGGGACAGATAAATAAAAGCATAGACTTAATGACCTCAACTAAACAGTCTTCTCATTTCACTGGAATTGTTAAAAGATTCCCCACTCCATCTGCCTTTTTATTTTGAAGTCATTAAGAAAAAAAAAAAAAAAGTGTATGAAGCTGTGTGGACACTAGTAAAAATGCCCCATTAAGTCCTTATGAATGGCTCTTGGAAGAAGTATGGAGTGGAGTAATTCATGATTCTATCCATCAGTAAATAGCCAAACAATTTGCATAAAGGAGACAGTGGGTAATTGATGAATGGAAAAAAATTCTATTAACAAGCTTTTTTGGCCAACTACTGTGTTTACTAGTTTACAAGTAATTCTATAAGAACAGAAAATGACAGGAAAACAGAAAAGATTAAAATCTGTAGATGTATCTGAAAACTGAAGGAGGAAAGATTACTGAAGGAAAATTATGATTTCAGATGTTTATAGTGAACAAACATTAACCGTGTGCAGAAATGACCCAGTACCACAGCTATGCTTAACCCTGTAGAAGAAGTTTTTGTGATCTGAGAACAGTAAATTGATTCTCTCCCTCTACTCAGACCAGATGAGGCCACACCTGAAGTACTGTGTCCAGTTCTGGGCTTCCAAATACAAGAGGGACGTGGAGCTACTGGAAAGAGTCTAGCATAGAGCTGCAAAGATGACTAGAGGATTTGAGAATCTTTGCTATGAGGAGAAACTGAGAAAGCCCAGCATGTTTATAGGCTGGAGAAGAGAAGGCTGATTAAGGATCTTATTACCATGAACAAATACCTTAAGGGAAGGTGTCAAGAAGATGGGGCCAGACTAATTTCAGCAGTAGCCAGTGATAGGACAAGAGGCAATGGACAAAATGTGAAACATAGGAAGTTCCATAGGAATTTGAACAAAAATTCTTGACTGTGGGAGTGCTGGAACAGGTTACCCAGAGAGGTTGTGGAGTGTCCTTCTCTGGAAATATTCAAAACCCATTGGACATGATCCTGTGGAATGTGCTCCAGACCATCTCCTTGGGCAGGAGAGTTGGAATAGATGATCCAACTTTCCAACCTTAATCTTTCTATAATTCTGTGATTTTGGGAAGCAGAGAATTAAAATTCCCAAATTCCCATTTCTCATAAAAATGTAAATGTGTAGTTGTAAGGAAGAACTAGTGCAGTCTACAGATGAAAAAATGAAAGAGAACCACCTGAAATGAAAATGGGATTATTATTTACCTTAAAAAGATATATTGATTTGATTTAGCTACTTACTTTTTTTTTTTTTTTTTTTTTTTTAAAACATAACAGTTATAAGTTGAAGGGGTTTTGTTTGTTTGTTTGTTTGTTTGTTTGTTTGTTTGTTTTTAAGCCAATTCTAGAAGAGATTTCTGTTTAGGTACCAGCTAAGTCATTACTTCTATGCTTCACTGTTGATAGACAAACAAAGTTAAAGTAGAGAAAGAAACCACCTAGCTTCTTGATAGGAAAGGAGGGGAGAAGAAAGAGGAGAGGAGAGGAGAGGAGAGGAGAGGAGAGGAG
>JAVCKT010087662.1:0-14523 GCA_032273925.1 Rhynchotus rufescens
ACCAAGATATCTTTTCTTTTCTATAGGGAATATGTTTCATATTGCTGACACTGAATGCTCATTCTCTCCTATCTCCTGTGTCAACATTTATTTTCCCTCTGTTTGGGCTATCTAGCAAAAGAGAAATCTTCACTGAGTACATGTGGCCACCTCTTCAGACAGATTTGTTTGAACTCTCTTTGAAATGCATGAAATAAAACACAGCAGAGGTTAATTCTATTTTCTGTCTTTTGACTTCTTGAAAATAATTTATTTTTGGAAGAAAAATGAATTCCCATGGGTCATGAGAATGTTTTCTTTTCCTTTGATTGGCAGTTAAGCATACACTTTTGGCCAGCCAGCTACATAGTCTTCCAGAGACGTGACACTTGCACACAGCATAGATGCTGGTTTTTCCAGAACTCATTGTGAAAGAATGTCCACTCAAATATTTAACGTGATTTTTAAAACAACAACAAAAGATTGCAATTAAACCTTACATCCTTTCTGATATAGGGAGCCCTCAAATGATGCTACAGCACTGAGTGGATTATTCAGTGCTAGAAGAAAACAATCACTATCATTCAACTACATAACTCAGTGGTAGTGGAAAAGGGATAGAAAAGGACAGCTTAGATGTCAAATATAAATTCACTTTTGGTTCAAAAGCAGCTTTGAAACCAAAAGTAAATCTATATTGGCTTTGGTTTACTACAACTTGTACTGCTTATTTTTCCAAAACCCTGGTCAGTGGCATCTTGTGCTATGGATATTTCTGCACTGCAAGTGCCAGGCAGGCATGAGCAAAACATATCCAAAAGCAAACATACTTGCAACATCACAGGCTTTCGCAGATTTTGCCACTGCAAAGAAAAAAAAAAAAAAAAAAAAGTGATTAGTCTTGCAGCTCCACAATCTGCTTATCCAACTGTCTATGTCATTCTGAGCAATGTCTTTGTTAGCAAATCACACCGCTCTCGAGTCCTTCAAATCTGGCAGGAACAAAACTAATCAATAAGCCATTGGACATATATAGACTTTGCGACCCTCCATTACAGTACCTGGAAGGAAAAACTAGTATGAAAGACACAGGACAAATTATTGCTGTGCAAATACTTCTAAACTTAGCACCACTGTGGGAATGTAGAAGTTTTAAAGAAATATATAATAAATTCAGTCTCAATCAAATATATAAAACATGACATAAAATTGCACTTGTTTTTCCTTTTAAATCGTTTTTATTTTTAAAAACAAGAAATTGCAATGTTTTTCTAGTATGTTATTATTTAATGTGTTTGGAAATGTAATGTTAGTCAAATTTTTATTTTAGTCCACTCATGCCTCATTGTTTGTGTTGCACAGGATAAATAAAAAAGCTATAGTATCAAGTCTTAATTGTGTTCAATTTGGCTACTATTAACATATCATTAGCATATACTCAATCTGGATAGTTTAGTAAACAGTTTTCATCACCTGGGAACAGACGCAATATTCACTGTGTGACTGAGTCTTTCACAAATCACTTTTTTTCCCCTCTTTTTAGCCAGCACTTTGACAGATTTTATGTAAAGTATTTGTCAGGTTCTCTATTCTAAAATGAATTTATTATAACCAGAGCCAGAGGAAATTAGAACTGAAAATGAAACATATACTGATTTCATATCAAGACAAGCCACTTATATTTTTAAAAACATTGAAGAAAAATGTCTCCTAATTTAAACAAATCTTCTATAGAAATCATTTATGATATTACAACATTTGATTAATAGTGGGGAGCAAAGTAGACTCTAAAAGGCTCCTTTTTCTTTCTCTTTTTTTTTCCCCTCAGAGTTACATCGACATTGAATTGAGTAACTTTATAACCATAGTTTAAAATGTTTTACAGTAAACCAAAAGTGTGTTTAATGTTATTTTTTGTGTGTAGGCACACACATAAAAACATATTTGATAAAAAACTAGCAAAAATCTGAAAGAATGAGGTAGAGTCATGGCAGTTATAGTTCCTTCTGTTAAGTTCTAGAGCATTCTTTAATTATTTTTAACTGAACATTGAATGATCAAGTTAAATGCTGTAATTTGTATTGCCAATCACTGACTGCTGCATGTTTATGTTTCTTCTGGATTTGAAATTATCTAAAGTTGTCTTTGCAAGTCTTGTTGTAACTTTTATTCAGGTAGTTTTAATAGCTTAATCAGCAACAATAGCAGGCCAGTGAATAGTGTTAGAAAAGAAGTTTGAGACTGTGTTTTTACAGGCTTTCAGTTAAGCCAAAGGAACGTAAAACTGGAAATAGAAAATATTCATTTCAGTGCATCTTCCTGATGTTGGGAGTTACATAGCTTTTGTTAGTCAGCTCAGACTAGCTATATTGAGCCACTCGTGATATAAAGCAGATCAGTACCTCTCAGCTGTTTAATTGTCTTGGAACCCTTCAAAGGAGTTTTGAGTCATCAGGATTACTCTAACTTTGGCTAAATTTTGAACCCAAAACATCTCCTTGATGCTATATGGATGACTGACACTTGTTTAATACTGCACTTTTCAAGGGCCATATGTGAGCTGGCTCCTTCACAAATTTATCTAGATCCCTTCACAATCAGGTAAATAAGCCTCCAAAAATAGCTTCTACCTCCTAGACTTTTCAGCTGACTCAGTGAAGAAAAAGAACAAGAGAGGCAGACTTCTTATAGCAACAGTAAAAGCAAATACTAGAATTTTCTAAGCTTTTCCATTCAAACAGCTTTACCATTCTTCTTTAGCATCTTGTCTTTCACTTTGGGTGATATTCCATGCCTTTTCTTAGATTCTTCATCAAAACATCAATTCTCACTTCATTTTTTCCTCATTTCTTTTATAGTATCTCTTTGGTTTTGGAATATTTTGATTTATAGATAAGAAAAGAGTGATTAAGCTAGCAAATATTAGTAATAGGCAAATTAGTAATCTTTCACTATTCACTACCAGTAAATATATAAGCAGTCTGCAGGTCTCAGTGGGGTGGACAAAGATGGTAATGTTCAAGGTTACAAAAAAATAGAAGAAATATGTTAAACAAAATTTGAGACTTTTGCGAGAGGAGTCCACATAAATTACCTTTACTTTTCAGATTGAAGTTATCATTTGTTCCTCAAGCAGGTTTATGCTTGGATTTGATGAGATGTGAATGTTATCAGTCTATCTTTCACTCTCAGGTAGTAACCATAATACTGAATTTATAAAGGTTCTCACTGAAAATGCATGCAGGCTGCTGAACAAAAAGCATAAAAACAAATTCTAATTTACTAAATTCATTGCTATAACCAAACCAGAAGAAAAAAATAAATAAATGAATGTGAAGTAAATAAAATAAAATAAAATAAAATAAAATAAAATAAAATAAAATAAAATAAAATAAAATAAAATAAAATAAAATAAAAAACAAAGTAGTGTGTGTAACAAAAGAATTATAAAATCTTGGGAGTTCTATGTCTTCTGGGATGATGGACTCAGAAGAAATAATCTGCTATAACAGGATCTCAATCATATCAAAGGGAGTAGCAAAGAAGAGTAAAAAATGCAGAACTCAAAGACTCATATATGAGCCTCTGAAATTCAAAAGATTAGTATTGGGAGTACTAATTTCATTAATCAGAATTCTATTAAATAATATGCAACACGAGAAGACTAAACTAATGCCAGTAACAGATTAAATATGTAGTGTCTCTGTTCGCTGAATCTTTAAAATGTAGTGTATATGCCTTTTTATTTTCATATTCACATTGAACTAGATATATAAATCTCTTAACAGCTCAGTTAGTGAATTTTCCTGTAACTTACAGTAATATTGCAGTGTGATCCTCATAAAATTCTACATTATAATGAAATTATGATTCTGAATGAACAAGTACTATGGATAACAACACAGACAGATGGAATATAGTCAGTTTAGGATATCTCTGTTGTATATGCTAGAACTGTTATATGATAACAAATTTGCTTCTGCTGTTGTGAAAAAATAAGAGATGACTATAAATATCAAAGCATTAACTTCTTAACCCTTAAGGTTTTGGTGTATTTCAATGCATTGCCAAGAAGGATTAACAAATTAATCTCCATTTTTTTTTAAATGATTATACCAATTTTTCCTCTCATTCTCTTGAAGGGAATGGTTGATGTACTAGAGAGAAATCAACTTCCACATCCTAAAACTTAATGAGCCTGCGATTTTGTATGTCTTTGTCTGCTAGTAAAACAAATGGTACTCTTACATTTCAGGAACACTCCAGGGGAATACAGGTTCTCAGCAGACTTGTATGAATTCTTTCCAGACAACTGGTTCCTCTTTTACTATTACATCTTTACATAGTATAAAGATAAAGCTCTTCTTCAAGAAAGTAGTAATGTTGCATACGAGGTAGAGTCTGATTCATTATAAGTGTTCTTTATATTGTCATCCTCACTAGGAAACAATTACTCTTTTTTAAAACAAATACATATTGAATTAGGGCAATATTAATTTCTTAAATCTCATACTTTATGCTAAGTTTTAAGGAACTTAAGATTTTGGAATCATACCCAACAAACTTCTGTTGACCAAATCCTCTCTTTAAGCATATTCACAATAACAAGAAGCTTATGTATCCTTGAATATACCTGCTTAATGGGGTTTCTTAAAATGAGACTTTTATATTAAACAGGAGATGGGCTAGAATCTTGTCATCTAAATAGAATTCCATGTGTTTAGAATTCCATGGCTTTGGATTTACTGCACAACTTCAGATAATTCTTGCAGAAAGAAACAAATTCACAAATAGTTTCTACACATATAAGCTTTTCCGTGTTCTTAGACACATTTTTTTTTTGTCTCACCAACTTCTAATTTTGCCTGTAAGAGCTCAAACCTCCACCAGCTGTCCTTCAGAAGCTCACAAGATTTTTCTTTCTCTGGCTTACCATGTATGTATAGATATAGGCTATGTTTTCAGATGAACCTACACTGTGCTATATCTGTATAACTGAAAAGTACAGGAAAACAGGAACAGGAAGTTATTCAATTGACTAAACACATATCATTTTAATACTATTTTAGGCACTATGTTCTACCCTTGTTGCCTTTCACCTGATGTCACAGAAGGTTCAATAGTCAATATCTTAACTGTAAAAGCAGTCTAGGTGCTACTGGAAACATAAGCTTAAAGAGATGAATCCTTCCCAGAGAGAGTGAGGCGGAAAGAAGAAAAGCAAACAGTTTTTATTCTCTGTTGATGCTAATTTTTTTCACTTAGCTGATATACCACTATTGTCAGCAGAAAGCTGCAGAGATGCATATTGTAGAAACAGATGAGGACTGAGTTAACAGTTAAATACTAGCTGCCCAAACTTTCAAGAACAGATTTTAAGACTTTTTTGTAAATGTTTTTCCTCTTTGTTTCTTTCTGAACTTTTGCTTTTTCAGACAAAAATAATTTGTTGGTATTTGCCCTACCTGATAGAAAAAAAATGGGTTGAATTTGACCTACTGTGATGCAGTCAATGTTCAGTTCTTGTGAATAGTACAAAGGCCCCAAATCATAGACTTCAGTAGGAAGAAGTAGGAAGAAAAATAAATTTATATATCAACATCAAGTTACAATTCACTAATGAGATTTTTTTTTCTCCAAAGAATGTAACTTACTGAAGAGGTAAGTTAAAGGAATAGAAAAGACTTTGATCACAGAAACTTCCTGTATTTTTTCCTTGAAACCAGAAGAAACTCAGCTTTTGTTTAGCTGAGTTTTATCAACAGTCAACTGAAAGATTCAAGTTCATTTTAAAATACCTAGTATTAAATCACTATAAAAGGTATTTTGAACCTTTATAAATAATTTTTGCAATTGAAAGTAAATGCAATAACGTGTTTTCAGACTAATTTTACTTCACTGATAGAAAATTCTAGACTAGGGTAAAAAAGTATATACTGATGTCTCTAATAACCAATATTTTCTATCCAATTTGAAATAATTTGAAAACCTGAAAAAATCACTTCTCAATTTGCAAATTGCTTTTATTCAATTTTTCACAATTCAAAGTGATAATAATACCTTTCAGAACAATTTTGGTTAGTGCTATTCCATTGCTGAATGTACAATTAGATGTCAAAATTTTGAAAGTGTATATATGAAATAAACAAACCTTTCCTAAAATTAGTATCTCTTTTTTTCAGTTATAGAGTTGGAACTATGAATTTAAATAGGATTAGATCATCATCATCAGGGTGGACACAAAAGAATACAGTTTGAAAAATGGACTTTTCTTTGAATAGGTAACAATTTTAATTTGAGTAACATTTTTATAAAGCAAACAAACAAACAAAAATATTTTTAAGTAGAACTATCTTCTAGCTCATACAGGAACTAGTTCTTTCCTGGAGTGTTGACTTTGGATATTTATCCCTTGGGAGGTGTTGAATGTACCTCATACTTTAGAACCATCCAGAATCAGTCCAAGACATTTATGCACTATATCCTCTCACCTTCTCAATACGGCTAAAATTCTGTTCAGTGCTAAATCTGGATAAGTAAAACATTTATTTTGTACTAAAATAAGTGTCTAATATCTGTATTCAATCACTCAATTATTTCAACTGTAGACTGTTACATAAAATGAGGCAAAAATCAAAAAAAAAAAAGGAGGCTGAGTATTACAACAACATATACAGCCATAAAGTCTCCTTGACATTATCAAGGGGTTTTCATTTCAGTAAATTAAGAGTTCATACATATAGTTTCTCGGTATATTCAGTCTGTTAAGGTCCAATAAGTAGCGTGATAAACAGCTTTTCCCCATTACACTGCTTTGGACAAGTAATAGGCTTGGTTATATTATGAGGTTAGAAGCATCTAGAAATGCATTATGTGAATGAAAAGACTGTGCTGAAATACTTCTATCATAATAATGTTGATTTAGCAGGTAGAGTAGTCTAAAAGACAGTTTTTGGACTAATTACCACGTCCTGTATTAACAGGCCCACATAAATGCTTGATTGGTAATTTTAAGAAACTTTAAAAAACTGGGGAGATGGGAGATGGTTTCTTAGGCAGAGGGGAATATGATATATTGCAAATTTCCCCGTAAAGTGAAAAATAGAGAACTTGGTGCCAAATTACAAATTTTAAATAGTTCTTATGAGATTTTTGAATGGTTTTTATGAGATTTTTAGAAGAATTCTTCATGGATTCAAAAAAGAAATGACTTAATATCTCTTTGGAGTGCTGGACAGTGCTGGAGTGCTTTGGAGTACAAGGAAAGAAAAGGGAACTGTATGAGTGGCTTCTTTTATTTTGTTTTGAATTTACAGTCCAACTTGGTATCATATCTTGACTTTTTTTTGTATGCAGATTCAGATCCACTGTACAGACTGCTGCAACTGTAGTACACCACTTATGCTCAACTATCCCCCCAGGAATTAAGCACTACTTTGACAGCTGAACAATTTCAAAACCTTTGAATGTGAGGAAAGTTCTTCTTCTCACGCCATTTCTAGATGCCATGTGCCCAACTCATCTTATATCTACAGGTCCAGTACTGTAATTCTATGCATGTTCATCAGTTCAGCTTCCTAAAACAACAATTCCTACCAGATGACACAGTTAAAAGCACAAAATATTCTCATAAATGAGAATATATATATGTATGTAGATATATATGTATGTATACATATATAAATATATGTATGTATATTTAAAGATTCTTATTTGTCTCAGCATACATACCATATTAATCTCCATATTACTGGATAATATTGGATTAGAACAGGACTATTCTGATGTCTCAACATCCTTCTGTTCTTTAAGAGTCATTGCTTGACCAATTTTTCTTTAGAATGGTAGCATGATTGAAACCTAAAGAACTGGCTTGACATTTAAGTACTTTGATATTTTTCTATCAATTTTAATCAGGCTTGTCTTTGATGCCATTTACCAATGAAGTAATGCTTATTAATTACAAATGTTGTGTCATCTGTTTTAGATACTAAAGGTTATGGTTCTTTTTTTTTTCTTTATTATGATTGATTCTAAATCTACAGAAGCAAAACCTTTCAGTAATGAAATATGAAATTTAGAAATTTTCTTAACCTTTGAAAATTTGTGAACTCACTGAAATGCTAATTCAAAAAATAAACACATATCTTTACATTCAAGAGATGCACATACCTTTACATACAAGAGATGCATATTCTAAACATATTAAGGCAAAACCTACAAACTATCCTTGGGGTCTTCAATATCTTCACGTCGTTTCCCAAACATACACTTTTAGTAAGACAATATTGGACAAGAAAATCTTTGAAATAGACCTGTGAAGTAGCAAAGCATCTGGTCATTTCATGAGTAGAATTTTAACACTAAACTTTTATAGAAAATTTAGTAATACATTTAGTTTATTATATGTGCTGTATTCCTGCTCTATGTTTACAAAATAGCCCTAATTTTTGTTATCTGTTGGCCTCCACACCTCTAGACTTACAGTTACTTAATTTAAAGCTGATATTTTAAGAAATTGCTACATGATACCATCTAATCTCTTAAGTAACTGGCTAAGTCAAATTAAACTTCCTGAAGTTAGACAGTAAAGGGATAGTATCTGACATTAAACAAAGGTGAACATAGGATCTGTGATTTATCTTTTATTGCTCATATTGCAAAGCAGACCTTTAGAAAATCAAGATGTAGCAGAAGTAAATACGCTTTTGCTTCAGATCGAACATCCTGCAGTTTGACCTTAAAGGTAAATTGTAGGCACTTGACTGGACTAAAGTCAGAGAGAGCCTGTATCTAATGAGATCTCTTTGAATGTATTTATTTCAGGAAATCACTAAAGTAAACTTATTATGCCTTTATATTTGGAGAAGTTATACAGAGGACTGCAATCTTACTTGTACCGTACATTAAAGCTCAATCACTTTTTCTAAAAGAAAGAGAAAGCTTAGAGGGCAAATTTTTGCTGTCTGAACTCTGTACATCATTGTCAGTGGCACAAACTAAGGGAAAATTTCAAACCTAACCAATATTTTTATCCATTCACTGTATTTAAATTCACTCTAATATAAGTTCCACTTTGTAAATGGGAAAATTAGCTCCTTTACAGAACTTGTATTGCGTAGTAAATATTGAATCTCAAGAACAAGATCAAAAATTACTTGCACTCTTAAAGGTTTTGATTGGATTGATTCTAAAGAAAGCGGTAAATGTTTACTGTTTAAACGTCTATTTATGAACCTCTCAACTGCAAGGCATCTTTTCCAGCTAATTTAAGGCAGCCTGTCTGCTTCATCAAATTCAATGTTAATGGGACGCATCATATGGGAACAATATGTTACATATCCCACAGTTGTTGCCGCAGCCAGGAAGGGGGCAAAGTCCAAAGTCCACAGTTACAGGTTATCAAATGTATTTGGTCCCCTGGAAGGGGAGTTTGGACTTTGCAGGCAGACCAGGTGTTATTGGTGTTGGGAAAGAAGGTCCATTTGGTAAGGAGCAGGAGCAGGAAGGTTTTAATTGCGGGAGATAAAGCCAATTCTTAATTGAGTAACCCCCTGCTAACAGACCTGATAGAAAATCTGCTTAGCCCGGCTCACGAATATGTGAATAATATCAACAGAGGACAGTAGAGCCCTTTAGGAAAAGACTCTAGCTATCATCTTCATACAGCTAGAGAGTCGAAGGTCAGAGAGAAGACTCTCATTTCCGCTATACCACTTCTCCTTAGTGCCTAACAGGTACCCCAGGAATTCCAACTCCATGGCAGATGTCAACTTTATAACCTCATTGAGCAGATGTTTATATTTCTGCACCTTTTCTACCACTGCGTCCCTCAAGGTTATAATCCCACTTTCATAGCGGACCATTATGTCCACTACTTTTGCAAGGTTTCCTTTAACCAAAATCAAGTCTGGCTTGAAGAGTTCATTGTTACTATTCCTGAGATGGAGGTCATTAAAAATCTCACATCCCAGTCTTTTGGCCTCTTCAGCCGGCAAACTATACAAGTTGTTATGCCTTTTAATCTGGGCTTCCTGGACAGCAGGACAGTAACCAATTATATGGGTGTGGTACTCCTATTCTGCAGGACAATGCCTGCACCCTCTAGAGGCACCATCACCCAAACCACAGTCCAAGAATTCCCAAGTAGGGTAGACATTGGCTTGCAGTTGAAAGGCAGTTATTAATTTGTGATGAGGTATGCCACAGTAATGAAGGAGCCAATCATTACACAGCCTTAAGATTTTATATTGACCGAGTTCTCCATTTCTCTCTTTCTCCATCTACAAGGAACTGGGTAGATGATTCAGGACGATGGTCTTTCCCATTCATTTGAGGGGTCTCCAACCATTGGGACCTCGATAACCACCTTTGGGAACTCCTCCGTCACAGATAGTATTTTATCCGACCACCCTCCCGCAGAGATCCAAGCCTTCTTTAATTCCTCCTGGATCCCCTGCTCTAAAACAATGTTCCTGATGGTATCATCCTCTGACTGGGTGACCCACAATAGTCTGTGAGCCCTAATGTTGGGAATTTGGCTCGCAAGGTGGGGGAGTCCTAAACCGCCATCCGTACAACTAACATAGCACGGTGTCACACGTACTCGGCGGAAGATGTAACCAGTCCTTAATGGCGGCTTTAATCCTCTGGTCAAGGGTCTGTAGGTATGTAGCACTCAACGCCCATATGGTCTGCACTAAATAGCAGTCTTGGGATTGCATAACTCTTCAAGATGTCAACCTTCTGTAATGGCTTTAAAGGGGTTCCCCTATGTTCTTAATCCAACTGTCCAGTTTCTCCTGCAGTTCAGGTTTGGATAGTCATATCCATGGATCTATCCCCAGGCCTAGATATTTTTCTGAGGTGCCTGGATCAATCATATTCAATTGTGCACCCACAATTGATCATGGGTCACAGTCGTTGATGGTATATGACTCCGTTGTCGGCCTGATTAAAAACCCATGGCACTTGGAAGCCCGGACCCACAGACTGGATTGTTGACGAAATTCCTCCACCATTAGAATATTTTCCCTTATACCTTCCAAAAAGTCACTGAGTAGTGCAAGGTTATCTGCAAATGCCAAGGATATTATTGAGCTGCTCACCATATCTTTAAGCTTTTAAAGGTTTTGGTTGTTATTCTAAAAAAAAGCAGTAAATGTTTACTGTTTAGATGTCTACCGAAAGTGTTTACCTTAGCCTTTACTTACAGTCAGTAAATTATCATTTTCAATATACAGCTTATCTTCTCATTTAGAATTCTAAAATAAGTCAATTAAATTACTCTTCAGGATAAATTAAAATGTACTCTCTCTACATTGACAGAGAAGTAATATGAACCTAGTTGACAGAACATATGGATCTTGGAAACGCGCAGGGATGGACACTGCACAGCCCCTCCGCTGAGCCAGCCCAAAAGGTTGGCTCCCTTCATGTTGAAAGTGTTTCTTCTTCCTGCAGCTTAGACTTTTTTTTTATGGGAACTATGGTCATTGCCTCTTCTCCACACGACAAGAATTGCTGTGGAAAGCATGATTCCATTTCCTTGAAAACTTCCTCATAGGTTGTTATGTAGGTTATGAGCTTGGTCCTTCCAGGAGGATGGACTTATTTATTTATTTATTTATTTATTTATTTATTTATTTATTTTCCCAGGCTGAACATGCTCCATTCCCTCAACTTCTCATCACAGGGCAAGCGCTTCAACTCTGATCATTCTAATGGTGACGGAGGGGCCAGTGAGGACAGGCACTCTGCTAGACTCTCGTACTTACTGACAAGGAAGAGTTAGTTGAAGTTTGTAAAGACAGGGGAACCTTTGCTGCAGCAGCCATAAGACAGTAGGGTTCAGAATCCTGCAAAGAGGAAGTAGAGGAAAAAACAAGATCACAGTCTAAACTTACGGAGAGCAAACTTCAGGTCTACAGGGACCTGCTTGGAAGAATCCCATGGAATTCCATGCTGAAGGGAAGAGGGGTCCAAGTGAGCTTTCTGGATAGTGATCCAGGATTCAAGGATTTCTTCCTCCAAGCCCAAGAACTGTCCATCCCAATAGACATGAAATCAAGCAAAAGAGGCAGGAGACTTTCAAAGTTAAACAAAGAAGTCCTGAATAAATTCACATATAAACTGGGAGCATAAAAGACTTGGAAATGGGGACATGTTACTGGGAGAGGTTCATGAGGAGGGAAGAGAGCAAACATTCCTGTGTTCAAGCAGGACAAGAAGTATGGTAAGGAGAACTACAGGCAAGCCAGCCTAGTTGAAGGGACAACTAATTCTAGAGAGCATTTCTAGCCATTTAATTGACCAGATGGTTTTTGGGACAAGTCAGCACAGATCAATGAAAGGGAAACCTTAGCCAAACTTCTAAGATGAGATCACTGTCTTGGTGGATGAGGGGAGAACAGCAGATATCATTTGCCTTGATTTTGAAAGGCATTTGACGCAGTCTCCCATAACATCCACACAGACAAGTTGATGAAGTATGGGCTAGCTAAGTGGTACTGCTTTGAGGTACTTGAGGTACTGCTGAATTGCCCATCTTAGAGTTTTGTAATCAGTGACAAGTCTAGCTGGAAGCCAGTCACTAGCAATGCCCCCAGGGGTGTATGCTGGGGCCAATAACATGTAATTTTCCCACTTATGACCCATGTGATGAAACAGATTGTGTCCTCAGTAAGTTTACAGATGTTACAAAATTAGGAGGAGTGACTGATGCACCAGATGGTTGTGCTGCCTTTCAGAGGGACTTCAACAAGCTAGAGAAATGTGAATAGGGGGACTTCCCGAAACTCAGTAGAGAACTGCAGAGTTCTGCAGGTGAAGAATAACAACCTCATGCATAAATACAGGCTGGAAACTGATCTGCTGCTGCAGAACAGTTTGAAGAGAGGACCTGTCCTGGTGAACACCAAGCTAGCCATGAGCCAGCAATGCACCCTCATGGCAAAAAAAGTCATGAGTATCCTGGGGTAGGGTATTGTCATCGGACCTAGATAATCATTTCCTCTACACTCAGGCTTGCTAAAGACAGTCAATTTTGTCTTCTGCAGCATAAGGTACTGGAGAAAATCCAGGGTAGGACCACAGAAATGATGAGCCTGTAATATGAAGACTAGAACCTGTAATATGAGGAGAGGCTGAGTAAGCTGGGATTGTTTAGCCTCAAAAAGACAGGGGTCAAGGTGCATTTATGAATGTTAGGTATACCTATCACAGTATTTCAAGAGGATGAAGTCAACACAGGAAATTCCACTTAAGTATAAGAAAACAATTCTTTATGGTGAGAGTAATTGAACACCGGAACAGGTTTCCCAGAAAGGTTGTGGATCTTAAAATTATTGGAGGCATTCAAAACACAACTGAACACAATCTTGAGCAACCTGTGCTTGAATAGGTGGAGTTGGACCATACAGTCTCTAGAGGTGACTTCCAAATGCAAATATTCTGTGATTGTGCAGCTCTCTGATTCTGTAGCTTTGCTAAATACAAAACAAGAATATGTCATTCTGCAGTAGCAGAACACAAAAAAAAGGAGCAAAAAAAGGGGCAGATTAGTTAAATAAAATCAATGTGTTCTTTTTATCTAAACCTCATTATATAAAGTAAGATTTTAGTGGATTTCATGAATGCAAAAACAAATGAAAATGCCGTCAGAAAAGATTTTCAATAACCACAGAATCTGAGTGAAAAAGGAAGAAGTAGACAGTGAGCATCAGAATGAAGAACAGCATATCATATAAGAGGATTCTACTTAACATCATCATTTTGGCTGAATACAGATGTTTACAGATGTGTTGGATTACTTGTGATTTTTGTTTCTTTGATTGCTGTTTTTTGTTTGTATGTTTTTGTTTTTGCCATTTTTTATGAATGAATTTTATTTTGGCTTTCTTTTGCTTTAAAGCATAGTCATAGTTAATCTCTATTGGTAAGGGTGAGGTAATTTTGTATATTCTGAAGAGGTCTCCAGATAGCTGTGCAAGATTTTCTATTATTCCTTAATTTTTATTAATAATTAAGTACAAGCATTCATATCTTAGAAGCATTCAATTCTTTAAATATTAATATTTTGGGAAGTTTTAGTAGAAGACTGAAGTTCCACTACTCAGTAATATAAAAGTGGATGCTTAGTACTCTTTTTGTTATTTTTCGCTTTTTTTGTTTTGTTTTGTTTTTCTTGACTTCCCTTTGAATATGCATTTCAAAATAATTCACTTGTGATTAAGCCAGTCATAAAAACCTTAAGATCTGAAGAAAATTCTGCTTTAATTTATTTAGGAAGAAATAAGTTAAGGAACAAGCTAAATTGTTCTCAGAAACACAGTAAATCAAATATCACATAAATATCATATCCTAAAAATCCTATATATATCAAATAAAACTACTCATTAGAAAGGCCTATTTGCCTTTGCACTGTATTGTCTTCCTTAATATTTGATAGCAGCCAGTAAATTTCTTAGACACCTCTTCTCTTCTCCTCTCTTCTCTTCTCTTCTCTTCTCTTCTCTTCTCTTCTCTTCCCTTCCCTTCTCTTAC
>JAVCKT010087691.1:0-14523 GCA_032273925.1 Rhynchotus rufescens
GAACAGGCTGCCCAGAGAGGTTGTGGAGTCTCCTTCTTTGGAGATCTTTAAAACCCGCTTGGATGCAGCCCTGTGTCCCATGCTCTAGGTGGCCCTGTGTGTGCAAGGGGGTAGGACTAGATGACCTCTGAGGTCCCTTCCAACCTTAATCATTCTATGATTCTATGTTTTGCTTCTTGGCAAACACAATTCTGCAAGCCAAGTAAATATCCCATGACAGTTCATCTGCTGTTGATGCTTTTGGCATTTCGTAGTTCAATCCAGAAACTGCAATATCCACACTCGTGTTAAACTGACAAAGGTGAAAGGTACCTGCTGACTGAAAACGTCATTTCTGGTATATTTTCACTTCTGCCATAAAAATAAACTCAATCTCTAACTAGGATGTCTTAGCATCAACTTTGTGAGTTTATTTCTTCCCCTTTTTCTCTCAGTGTTTTTATGTCAAAAGCCAGTTCATAAGAACTCAAGGAAAATGTATACCAGAGTTTTGGCTAACTATTCCAACTTACCATTTTGGAGAATCAGTGGGGCTGTCTGCCACTGTCCCATTATCAGTGGATTGCCAGTTTCTACTGGCAGTAATGAAGCAACCCCCATTTGTACATTTACTGATAGTTCTGCCACAGCCACTATTTTTATTTACCCAATAAATTAGCGGAACAAGTATTATGCCATTTACATGCAGTTAATCAATAGTGCTCTCATATAATGCTTCAGTGAAAGCCCACAACTAGTTGTTTATCATAAGAACCGCTATTCCTGATGTTATTCTGCCAAAGCTGTGGCTGCTTTACCACAGTCAGCACTGTTCATTGGCTCAGTTTTAAGAGTTACATCTGCTCTGACTCAACTCCAATGATACCAGTGGATATGGCAGATAATAATAATACATTGTGATATAATATATACAATTGTTATTATTATTAAAATATTATTTGTGATGATATTATGAGATAGTATCTGTGCCTATAGAAATATTAAGAAGATGGTTTGAGCTATGGGATGTGCAACAGGGCTGTAAATTCAGCCCATGTCTGTTCAGTTGGGATTCCTACTACAGCTGGCTTGCATCTGCCTGCATTAGGTTTTACACCTCAGGCACCTGGGTTTGTCCCTTTGGTGAGAGGCAGATGGAGATGTGTCTAAATTATAGGGTTTAGACCTCCCAGCTCTGGTCTCCCCTCCCCAGAAGCCACCCGCTAGAAAGAAAGATGGGGTATACCGAAGGTTCATAGTTTTCTCCAGGTCATGATGCAAAGCTGATACCTAATTGACAACTTCATTCACTTGGAAGATACATATGCTTCATTTGAGGCCAAAGAATGACAGAGGGACCTGGTCAAGTGGGTTGCCAGGGTCAGGACATGCCTTGGGTAGACTATACAGCTTACACTGCAGAGATGCAATGCCATCATTTATATCCAATAGCTTCCATATTGTTGTATGAGATTTTCAAAGGCACAAATGCTGGCTGAATAAGTAAAGAAAATTCAGGTATGTAAAGCCAAGCCTGCAATGTAGAATATTCTCTGTGGAGAATTTTTTTTCCCCTTAGACTCATAGTCTGAAATGTTCCAAATTTCATTTTAGGGCAATATTCATTAAACAATCATAGTCAGATATCTCATAGGTGGTGGATAAAACAAAGTTTATTAACTGATCCATATCCAGTAACATTATTAAAATGTCAAAATTTTTAATGTAATACTGTATTATACAGATACCAAACAGTCAGCCCCAAACATTCTAATATAGGCCAGGCCTCCAGAAGTCATAGCTATTCTTTTAAGTATAAATTGCCCTAAGTATGGTCAACATCAGCTGCAGACATACTGTGAAAATAAAATTGGGTGATTTTTGATCAAAAACATTTATACTAAGTTCTATTATCCTAGAAATTAGGTATTTCCTTTTTTTTTTTTTAAAAAAAAAGGTTTTACATCTTATGCTAGCTTCCTGTTACATGCTTAATTATTCAGTTGATGGTATAAAAATAGAACTGGCAGCATCAGCTGTGCATGTGCTGGAAATTAAATGTTAAAGAGCAACACGCAATAACCCCACTGAAGTGCAGGAGGATAAGGAAATTTGTTTTGCACCTTTTGTGATCAACAGCTCCCACACAAAGTTGAGCACTGAATCTGTCCTTTGTGAAAGTCACTTGAAAGAAACTGCAGGATGTGCAGAATCAAGCATCACCCTTTATAGTTTAAAAATCTGCTAGCAAAGTGAATAAGTATGGATATCTCTATTGCAGAGCCTCAACTTTCAAATGGGTCCACTCAGCTGCTCACATGAATCCAGCAATGAATACAGATTTAAAATTTTCTTATTCTTAGCCTCTAGGGAGGCTAACCTCCCACAGATTCCTGCACCTCTACCACAGTGGGCCCTGAGCTCCTTTTTCTAAAGAGGTGAAGCCAAATTTTGGAACATTGGTTGCTGCTTCTGTTTGAGTAGCGATGTTGTACATATGGTGCTCTTAATTTGGGAGATGATCCTGCAAAATCCAGGAATGGATAGACATATTAAATTTCTCTTCTAGGACAGTATAGTAACCACAGCTGATTGTGTGAGAGAGATTTCAGTAAGACTAGGAGCTAATTCTAGAGAAAGTAACCAAAAATTGCCAAGCAAAAAAAAATGATACCAGATTAGCAAATACTAGGATATGAACAGAACTGCAAGAATCCAAACTGTAAGAATCCAAAACATCAGACTGAAAGGCAGCAGACACAGAGTATTTACCATGTCTGAGGAGGAAGGCATTTCATAAAAATTATATACGTATACATACCTAATGGGAAGCAACAGCAACCGTTTCATAACCAGTGCCACCTAAGCACACCCCACAGCTGCACAAGGCTATCACCAAAGGTGGATATGCCTTAAGTGGGAATACTCACTGTCTCTTCCAGATCTCTGGGCAATGGAAGATAGGTTGGCCACAAGCAGCAACAGGACATGCACACATTCATAAGGAGAGACTGCTATTCCCAGATTTTGACACAGAATACAGCATTAGATGTCATTGTGATAGTAACAGCAGAATAATGTTGTGAAGCTTCATCTTGCTTCCTTTGCCTAGTCCTGGAACTACGCAGTGCTAAAGTCCATGCCTGCAGAGAAGCTGCAAAAAGTTAATGCTGTAAACAGAACAGAATCTACAGCAAATGAGTTACACGCTTGTATAGTTTGTTCATCTGTAAATAAATAATAAAAGGACTTCTTCCTATATTGATTTTCCAATTTTATTTATATTATAGCTCACTCATATTAACCGCACGTTATTGTCGTGAAGTGATCTAATTTGGAAAATACAGCTTAGTAACATAGATTACAAAGCTGTAAAAAGAAAAAAAAAGTAGTAAATTTACAAAAGAATCATCTTATTCAAACTTTTTTTTTTTCTGTAGTAAAACAAAAGTAGAAAATCCTATGCGTCATTTTGCTCAATTAAAATCAATTCTCAAAGCCCCACTTACGAACCAAAGCTCAAAATCATCATTTGGCATCAGGTATCTCCAGAGGACAGTTTCCTTCAGTGCAATTGGCAAGGTTCTTCTTGAATCTTGCACTGCTTTCACATCTAAGTGCCTGTCTTTGTCTGTCTTTTCTCTTGTTAATTCTGTGATTGATTGTTTCTTTAGTTTGTCCTTTAGAGGAATCTTTCCACCCTCCCTTTCTCCTCCCATTCCCTACTAAGTTTTCAAAGGATTTCTTGGGACTTTGTCCTCTATCTCTTTTTCATTCTAAATAAATTGATTCCTAAGAAAACAGTTCAGCAGTGATCCTTATGCTTACAACTTGTAAATTCTCTGTTGCAGTATGTCTTTCTTTCCAAGCTAATATTTTGTTCTGTCTCTCATTCTCATCAATGCCTGTCATGTTCAAGGCGGTTTAGCTGTCTATGATAATCTCTTCTACTGTTTTCTTCAGTGGTATTCACTCTGAATACCACCACACCACCTGCAGTAATTAAACTGAAAGACTGTGACCCAGAACCCCTTCCTAGCCCTCTTAAATTGATATGCAAGACTGCCAAAGAAAAGCCAGCATGCAACTGACCTCTGTATATCAGATCAAGAGGCTGTTAGATCTATATCCACTGCCAAGCTTATATCTTGGATTGTTGCAAAAGAACAGAGGTGAATTTTGAATGATCCTAATTTTTATAATCAGTATTTTTCAAAGTTTAATTTGCAGGCAGTATTAATTAATACTAGAGGAGAATCTAATAAATATTCTATAGTGAATTTTTAAAGATCACTCTACAGTTGTAGACCCATGCTATTAAAATTGTACTAGTAATTAAGGAAGAGTCTGTGCAAATTATAAAATATCTGAGTTAGCAAAATGAGGTTATCCTGCAGTCACTCGGGGTAAAATTGCTGGTTCCAGGATATAGCACTTAATCTTATGAATAGTCATTCTGAGTTCATTATGGCCTATAACAGCCCCTTAAAATGACTTTGATGCACATGTTTTGTCTTGAAGCTACATGCCATCAACTCACAGATACCATTCTAACTGATAAGAAATGTTGAGATATTTGTATAACTTTCAATTAAATTTTGAATTATGGCAATACATCAATATTGAAATTTTTCATTGGCTAAACTGTTGAAAACACACTTGTACAATCAGTGCGATAGTTAAGATGTTATACTGTTGACTTGATGTCAGCTCTTGCGGATTGAAGCTTTTTTTTTTTTTGCTTTTTTTTGATGGGAGTCTTGAGAGGATGGAATATAAATCTGTTTCAAAAATGAAACTGCTGGTTCAGCTACAGCTTTCAACTATGCTTTCCTATACTTGGACTGCTTTAAAATCTTCTCGTTATTTCAAATAATTTAAATTGGAATTCACTGAATAGCTTCTTTTTAAACAGCAAATGAAGGGCCAAGCCAGAGAGGGGACATCTCAGGTGCTCAGATTGCAAAAAAATCTCCCCAGAAGCATTTGCAATGTATGCATCAATAGACAGAGGTGAAAGCTTCTTTTCTCCCCAGCACTGCAAAGCCAGGACCTGGCGCACAATTCCATTTCCTATCCAGGAGTTTGGCCCTCTGCACTCAATGCTAGCTTTCTAGTAAAAAACATACTAGGTGAAGTGCCTTGCTCAGCCTTGGAGCTCTTTGAGAAAAAGAAAAATGGAAGAAGCTTGTGCAGAGTTACCCACTTCTGCTCACAATGTCTCTCAAGCTGAGGTCTCTCGAGCTTGATCCCAGAGCTGCACAGCAGCTGTGTTGCAGCTACACTCACACATGGCCAGACCTCCACACCTTCCCAACATCCAGGCTGCCTCATGACCCACTGTGACTTCTCTGGTGACCTGGACGCTTGGCTGTACCTGACAGGCCTCCTATCACCAGGCCTGTCCTCCTCACCTCACTCAGCACTACAGGACCATGGCCACCAGGCAGGACACCATTGCTCTGACTGCTTTCTTTTAATGCTTGGCATCCAGCTCTCTTCCTCCCGTACAGCAGTTCACTCCTGCTGCTCACTGTGCCACTGGAGCGCTGGGCACTGGAGCACACCCAGAGAGTACACAGAAACACTTCCCACCAAAACCACATGAGTGAGACTGACAGGTACCAGAATTCTCATTCTCTGAGAGTTTATTCATTGGTACTGGTGTTTTCAAGGCTGAAAAGCAGAAGGGGGAAAAAAACCAGACGCACTCAGTACCCCTCTTCTTATATTTTTAAATCAGAGGCACTGAGTACATCTGTTCTTATGATTTTAATGATGTAATATTCTTTGACTTGGATAATATATTGGGATACTAGAATAATCTTCTACTTGTACATTCCGGCAACACTGACACACAGGCTACAAGAGCTTTGACCTTTGCAGGACTACTGACTTTGCTTCTCTTTTAATTGAATTGATGCTACTTATGTACTTAGGTGCTGCAACCAGTACAGAAGTGGTGTTGGCTCTTTCTCAGCTGAACATCTGCAGGTGAAAAGCTGGTCAAGTAGGAGAACCTAACAAGATTTCTTGGTGAAAATCAAGAGGAAGAGGTGAGTCTGTACTTACAAGTTCTTACTTGCTTCTTTAAAGCCACATGAACTATATAAAGGATTGTTACCTATTTATCCACTTATCAGAGACTGTGCAACTCAACTCTGTTACTTACCCACCCAGGAAACCTGCAGGTTATGATCTCTGTATGTATACCTAATGTATACTTTTTTTTTCTATACAATATCTCTATCTGAGAAGAACAGAAAATAAAGATGATTCCCTTATACCGCTCCATTTATTTTTAACAGTATATTAAGATATACAACTGGCAAGCATCATCTGCTTTCCAAGTTTGCCAGGAGGGTACCATAACTGTTCAAAAATATTGAGAGTCAAGCACCGCTGAAGTAGAAGGTTGCAAGGTTCAGCCATCATGGATTTCATGGATCATGATGTGCATTTTCTCCTGTTTCTCCCATCCTGCATCCACACTTTCTAACTACTACAGAAGCCACTGGTACCTTCTCTTGTATTTTTTAAGTGTATTTTGTGATCTAGAAAACACACAGAGGTTATCGTGAGATCCTGCTTTGGCTCAGTGCCTTAAATGGCAGTCATAAAAAAGGACATGTGACAACTGAATCCTTACTGGGAGATAAAAGCCATGATCTATCAATTGGAAATATGCTGGCAAAATATCTTGTTTTCTTCCTGTATTTGACAGAACCATAGTTGATCACTTACTAACAGCAGAGGAGAATGAAAATGGTGTTGAAGATGTATCCTAGTGTTTCAGCTGAGAAATAGGGCTCCTGCTTTCAGGTGTAGCCTTTGTTATCACAATACATACAACACCATCTTCATTGAATGTTTTCCAAATTCTTTTTACACATCTAGTCTTTATCTTTTTCAAGCCAGTCCTTCAAAATATGGCTTAGGATTTTCAAATTATGAGGGAAATTGCAATACCCTCTCTTGCAACAGATGATAAGAGTTCTGACTGAACTCTTTCTGATCTCTATTGTCCTTGTTTTCACTATTTTCTCTAAGTAAAACTGCAAGGAACAGAAGATTTTTTTCCTCCTTTTCTTAAATATCCATACAAGTTCATAATTTATCTATTGTCTCCTAGGTTAAAAAAAAAAAAAAGGATTCACATGAAGCTGGTGATATAAACCAGTACTGCTTTTCTTCTGTTTTTCTGTTTTCCCTACAGACATTAGTCTTGCCTGTGATATGCTCAACTCTCTTAATAGATTTATGAAGACATATGAAGAATATCTTATCACAGATATGTGGATTGCTGTGAATGCAGTCAACCTTATTCACAAAGGGCAATAACAACATTGCTCAGGACACAGTACTTACCGTTCCTTGCTTCCTAATCATTCATAAATGACAATGTTGTACTGAGTGATATATACTTGGTCAAGGAATTTTGTTGCCACTGCATCACTCCTCTTAGGGGAATGATGGGTTTATGTGTGGAATCTTAAAAAAAAAAAGGATTTTTTTTTCACTTGAAACTAAAATTTGGACATGCATGATGTTTGGAATGTGGAGGTTCAGCATCCACAACACATTCTGCTCAGTTTTTCATAGGAGAATTTGCTCCAACATGTGGGATAATATGTAGTTCCACATTAAGAAACATATTTGTATATATTTACATGTGAGGTCCAAACTCCCAGTATGGTCAATGGAGGAACAGTCAATATGGTCAGTTGGTAGCACTGTGGGTGTGAGTCAGGTCTCCCTAGAGCAGAAGGCTAGAAGTTGATGACCTAAGTCCCTCTGCAGATTGCACTGAGTACAGCAAAAGTACAGACACATACCTCATCTAAATTCAGATATTTTAATATGTAGATAAACCCCAATCATAGTATTCCTATAAAAATAGAGAGAAATGTAGGCTGAAAAATGTATGGACTCAAAGTGAGATTTGGCTAAAATAGGAAAGGCAGCACTTCTGTGCTCCTGTGAAAAAACGTATAATGACTTGGGCCTTTCAGTATTCAAAGATGTCTGGCGTCGGACTGTCAAAGATATTTTTAACTGTTTCAAAGAGACAGAGCCCTTAGCAGTAAATTGTACTCTGTGCTCTCCTTGGACAGTGATTTAATGGTGAGAAGTCTGGCCTGGCCTTTCATCTGCAGAACAGGTGGGTTTGCTTGCTCCAACTACTGATGTGAGTAACTAGAGAAAATGTCTCTTCTGTTAGACTCTAGCCCTAAAAGCCTATGAAAGGATTTCCATTAATCTCGGTGGGGTCTGCAGACCTTGGGAACACTTTCTCCACACAGGTGCAGCACATACATTAGTTGTTATTTGATTCCAATGAAAAGGTCTCTACTCAGGCTCTCACTATCTCTTGGTCTCTCGCTCAATAGGAGGAATGCCAGGAAGATCAGCTGCCTCTATCACTGCAGATCCAGCAAAAGGGCTCAGACCAGCATTACTGCTAACACTAGATTTCAGTGTCTCTGGGTTGATATGCTTGCAGAGATTGGATTGTTGCTTTTTACAATACTTGGCACTTTTTTTTATTGGCCTGATTCCATTATTCTCTTCACATTTACCCGAATGGGAATACAAAACTATTATTTAGTAGTGTTTTTTTACAGCTAGGACTTCTATAGGAAGCGCACTGTCTTATCCTTTTGGAAATTCAAGCTCCCAATCCAAATTCTTTTACATGAGAGGACAGACTTCAGCAGATTTTGAGTGAGGTCTCAAACTTTTATTGTGTTTTTAATAAAGCTTGTGTTGAATAACTTCCAGACATCCAGAACCTTCCTTTGCTCTATTTGATTATCAACCTCACTCCTATAGTTGCATCCAGCATGCAAAACGAAAATTCCCAGCTGTGTGGCGCTCTGAACATTCCTCTGTCTAGGACTCACTCTAGGGAGCCCTGTTTTTACAAAACTATCAATAATCCCAATGTGGGGATGTGCGTGAGGGAGTTCCTATGTAGAAAGCATGCAGATCCTGCGGCTTCCAGAAGCTCTGCAAAATTATGGCCCATAAGCAAAATATTTTTCATTTTTTTTCAGAAACTGGAGTAATAAAAATGACACTTTGCTTTTACTAAAGATAACTGTCAAGCATATGTTGGGATCCAGCATGTTTGCAAACTGCAGGCCAGCTCAATCAGATTTAGAGCTATACAAAGTCATTTTATAAACTTCATAGAAAGATGTAGTTTTGATAAATACTGTTTAAGCAAGACATTTATTAAAAAAATGACTTAGTTGTGGTGTCTTGTCTGCACCTACATAAGCCAGTTTATGAAGAAGAGCCATTAAAAAGTGATCTCTCAGATATGTAGAAAACCTCCTCCATACCATGTAAGTCAAAAGAGTTGTACCTAGTTTTAAATAACCAAAATCTGACTCACCATTGAATCACGGACTTTAAAAATATATATTGTGGCCTATCAGAAAATCTCACTTATGTATATATATTGCATGGTTCAGGGAGAGGTGTTCCATTGCTTTTGGGATGGCAGCAAAGATGGATTTAATGTCAGGCACTATGTATTACACACCTTCAAGAAAAATCTGCATGTATTTTTATTCTTGTTCATTCCCCTTGACAGAACTGTGGGTTGCACTGCCTTTTTTTTTTTCTATCACAGCAGGAAACAGAGAGAGCCAAGAATTTGCATTTCATTATCCATCATTTAATAGCCTACCAAGTGAATGGTTTGTATTACTGAAGATCGCAGATCTTAATTCTGTACCCCTGGGCTTCGTGATATCTACTTGTTTATGAAGAGATCCATTCTGCTGCATGAGTAATAAACTTTAGTTCTTTACTATTGCAACAAGATAGAAAAATATTAATGGTTTCATCCATCATCAAATGAAAGGTGATTTCTGCATTAAAGTTCCTATGTATGACACTGTACTAATTATATTACAGGATCTTGAATGAGTTCTGTTACATTCTTGTCTTCTGTTGATAACTCAAATTTGCACTAAAATGCTCTATTATAATAACGTGTTCCGTCAATGACAGCATGTGACATGCAGCATCAGCAATGCAAACAATTAACATTAGATCGAAATAGTGAGCCTTATCGTATATAAAGAGCAAGTACATGGAGTTTTTCATAGATTGAATATAATTACTATAGGTAACAAATTTCACATTAAGGAAACACAAGTCTGCAAGCCTGATTTAGTGTCATACCATCTTCTTTTTCCAGTAGATGTTAGATCTAACCCTAACTACCAAAGCAAAGTAAATCACATGGCAGTGTATGAAATGTGAACCCCACCAGTTTGTATTTTGCAGGCTAAGATGACAATATAGTAAGACTTCAGTCAAGAACTCAAGTATGAAAAGAATGTATTTTTTTGAAAAGGAGGGGAAGGACTTGTGTATACTGAGTGGTGCAAGAAAAAAAAGTAAAAGGTGCTGTCTTTGGAACAACCTGGTTATCTGCAAGAGGACAATTTGGGGCTATAAAGGTGTAAATATGGATGTTAGTATGAGTTGCTCTGATTGCCTTAAGTGAGAGAAGTAGGATATGCAGATCAGCAAGTAAATATGATAGCAGAAAATAAACTGTAGTGCTTGAAGACTGAAGGGAACTTAAAACCGAGTGAGTTTTAAGGCAGGAACAGAGCAAACTGGAAGGGAGGGAGGCACTGCTAGGCTGCTCACCAGCTTGCAAACGATTTGTTGTTGCCTCTTCTGACATCTCACAGAGACAGCTGTCCTTGTACAGGCTGCTAGTCTTCTCCAACTGAGGGAAAATATATTTCTGCCTTTGTGGGTTTTTAAACCACTCCATCTGGTCAAGCAAACCTTTTGATAATAAACAAAATCATGTGCTTATCAGTGCTCAAAGTTTGTAAAAATGGAGTATTTCACAGAGTTCTTCATTTGCAGAAGTGTCTTGAATTTTTGATCTTTTTTTCTATAAGACTGGAAGTCTGAACATAGGAGGAAGAGGGAAGAACAGAAGGAAAAAAGTAGCCCTAGAAATGAAGGAAAAAAGTGGCCCTAGAATGTGCTTGAGGATTCCAGTAAATTGGTAGGCTGGACTTGTTAATACTTGAAATGATTTTTGACAAACCCTTTCAGATGGAAAAATGAGATATTAGAAAGATGATAGTCTTTTCTATCTGCTGAGGAAGATGGATGGGCATGACTTAAGATGCCATGTATATGAATGAGTGCTATAAAAGGTTCGTTTTAATGACATGCTGTAAAAGATAACTGTCAGGAAAAAGTTATTCCTTTTTTTTTTTTTTTTTTAATGAAACTGATGATAGCCTAGTTAAATTCCTCATTACGCTTTTGCTCACCTAAAATTAGAAGCCTTCTTGAAATGTTTACTGGCCACAGAAGTCTATGCTGTTCACTTTGTGAAAAACATAGGGCAGTAGCTTACATAAGAGCAATTTCGCCCACACTTGTGTTTGTAGTGTGTTTGTAAACAAGTACAAAGGCTTTGATTAAGCAACTTAGGCACAAGTGTAAGTACTTTCCAGTGTTGGAGTAATGAAGCTGAAATACGGAAGCAGGAGCCACTTGCAAAGTTACCGACCTGATGAGGAAAACAGTCCTGAGCAGCAGAAGAGCTCAGGGCTTTTGACATGGCTGCAAATGACCTGTATGCAGCTATCTTCAGAGCTATCTATGCAAACAGCTCAGTCCGCATGAGAAGCCTGCACAACGCACTTAGAAGGCTTGCTTAGAAGGGGCAGATGGGGAAGACAGAGGAAGGCTGTGAGGCTGGACCAGTGTGGAAGCACAGACTTAGCCACATTAACCAAGAACAGCACAAGAATGGCTGGCTATGTAGTGCCAGAGGTGATTACCACCATGCTGAAAGTTGATATCCTTGTACTGTTCCTAGCCCTTTCTCCCCAAAGAACCCTGTAACTACTGTGGACAACATATGTGAACACTGACCACCTCTTGGCAGGCTGGCTCGGTGCTGTGAAGCTGCAGGGGATCAATACCTGTCCCCACTGTTACACAAGACTCCAAAGAGCACAGGCACAATCAGAAAAGCCTGCAGGTCCCGACCTCTCTAGGTAAAAGGCAGGATGCATGAGTATGGTATACTTGGAGTGGTCAGTAAAGCAGCACACACTAAAGGGCACAGCAAAGACGGGAGTGACATGCTGTCCTCCATTTTGGTGGGAGCTGTGAAATGGCTGCTGGCCAGGGTTTTTGCTGGGTGCTGTGAGAGGGGGACAGTTACCGGTTGCAGCCAATTCCAGCTCAGTCTGAGGCCCCCTGTTCCCCTCAGCAGGAACCTGGGAGGAGATAAAGGGAGCTCTGGTTTTCCAGATTTAATCAAGATCCTAGCAGCCTTAAGGCCTGGAAACACACTCATGTGGGGTAGGAAGAGACTCTACATTGAAGGGGGTAGAGCCACTCCCAAGGGTCTGCAGGTGTTGGCAGCCATGCTGTGGCAGGGGTGCCGGGAAACAAAGCCACATGGAAAGTAGAAGCGGGGGAAGGTAAAAGAAAAGCATGGGGCAATAGAAGAAAATATTTTTCATTCTGCTTCAGCCTCCTATGCTGTCAGTTGCCTTGCTGAAGAAACTGGGTGCAAAATATTCACAAAAATTAGGATAGCTGAGAGGGGGAGGGCAGGTGCTTGCACAGTTGTTTGTGCCCTCCTTTTTCTCAAGATATGGATTGGTGATTGTAGGTTTATGTCGATTGGCAGTAAATTCAGTCAACTAAAATTGCCCAAGCTGCCACAATTTGGGGTTTGAACAGACCAGTATGAGAGGTGATGGGCCAAACTGCAGTTAGAGGGATGTGCCCACCTTGCATTAGGTATTTTCTAGTGGTGAAGATCACAGAACAGATTGCTGAGAGAGACTGTGGAAATGGACTTATGTCAAGGACAATTTAGGAGCCGCCAGATAAAACTACTAGAGATAGAACAAGAGGAAATAGCCTCAAGTTGTGCCAGGGGAGGTTCAAGTTAGACATTAGGAAGAATTTCTGCATGGAAAGAGTAGTCAAGCATTGGAACAGGCTGCCCAGCAAAGTGGTAGAGTCACCATCTCTGTCAGTGTCAAGAAACGTGTACATGAGGCGCTTAGGGACATAGTTTAGCAGGCATAGTGTTGAAGGGCTTATGGTTGGAGTCAATGATCTTGAAGGCCATTTCCAAACATAATGATTCCATGATTCTTTGATGCTGTGATTCAGTTAACCTGCCTTCACAACAGACGGGTGAATTAGATAACCACGTACTGCTGACCTCTGTTGCCTTTATTTCTGTGATACCGATGTCGTCTTGCATACTCTGGAGAGAAAAAAGAGTACTGAGCAGCTCCAGTTGCCTGGAGTGTTTTCTGAGGAGAGATGACTTGAGAAGGATGAGAGTCTTAGATAGGTGAAGGGTACAATTAAATGAGACTATATAATGTTACTTTTGTAATTAAGCTGTAATAAAAAGCACTCTTTTCTTTGACCTCTCCCTGGTCACTTGACTCTAGTCTTTCTTCTTTCAATCTATATTAAAAAATTGGAGCCTCAAGTGCTGCTTAGCTTGCTCTGCGGGTGGGCAGATGTTGGACTTGAAGGTGCTTAGGAATTAGGGAGCTACCGTGGATGTGCTTGCAGGCTCCTTTTGTTGCAGCTGTATCCAGAGTGATTGCAGGCTTCTGCCTCAGTTTCACTGTTCATGCTCAGCCACGAGCATTTTGCAGCACTTTTCCTGTCAAGCAAAAGCATGATTTCATCCTTCTGCCTAAAACATTAATGTGGATGGTTGTTGTGAGGTTAAGGCCATGTGGGTTTGAATTGCTCCTGGTAATGAACACCTGGACAGAGTTCTGCCTTATTTGTAGGTGACTGGGGCTTTATTTTTAATTATTAAGCAACTTTTTGTAATATATAATTATTTTTCCCTATTTTGTGATGACTAAGCATTGCTATTATTGCCTGTAACCAAATAACCCTTCCCATTTATCATACTAATAGTGGCTTAATGAGGAAGGACCTGGGCCTGGAGGAGTTGTCTACCATGAGCAATTCTGGAGTGTAGCTTCTTATGGTAATGAATACAGGCTGTAATAATTAGGTCTGCTAGGTGCTATATTTATTATGAAGTCCTAAATGCAATAAAAATTCATCATGTGTGGGTAGGCTTACAAAACAGAATGAATTGCAATAGTAAATATGGAAATAGGAAAAGAGAATATGAACAGATAAAAGATTATTTTGTTTTACATGGTTTTGCCAGATAAAGGATTAACTCCATCTCACACCATTTTGCATGAAATCAGAAGAGAATCATGGCAAAGGTGCTGCTCTGAAGTCATTCTGAATTGCATAATGCAATGCAATGTAGGATGACCAGGGTTTGTTTGCTGATGGAAGACCTCCTAGCCTACGCCCATCGTTCACCCCAGTAATATTGCACTGAGTCTGTTTCTGAAGACCCCTTGTATCTGTGCTCCTTGCGTTGACTGATCTACTGTGTTTATTAGACAGGAGGAAAATACCAGAGCTCAGATCTGACCTGAGGATAAAAGGGAAAAATGTATTCTGCTC
>JAVCKT010087702.1:0-14523 GCA_032273925.1 Rhynchotus rufescens
TTTGGTCATCACAGAAAGCCAAGTGAAGTACAACTGCCATGAAGGGAATTAAGCTGCAGGAGTGGTTTGCGTCCTAAATCATAGATTTACGGAGGGATCAGTAACATAATACTAGTAAAACAGGTCACGTTTGTTTTTCTTTTTTAAAAAGGATTTTTTTTTAATATATTGACTGCTCTGGAGTGTCCCACTACAAAATACAATGGTGCTGCTTTACTGAATCCCACTTCCAAGATGAGAAACAGAGGAAAAGGGAACAAAAGCAGCACTTATTGCCAGCACAGGGCTGGAGCAGGAGCTCATTTGCTGCTGCTGCTGCTGCTGCCGCCGCGGGGCAGCCCGTGCTCCTTGCCGGAGTCCTCATGATGCTCCCTGCTGCACCAGGAGCTCGCAGCCAGCTCCAAATGGGACCAGTTCCTCCATCGGGCCTGGGACACCACTACAGAGTGTCACATACACTCGGCACAACTGAAATGCGGGGCTATGGAGAACAGAGGCACCCTATAAATAAATAAAGCAGCTATGAAGGTGGTCATCTATGGATGCTCTCACACAGATGACTCACGGGTAGATTTCGTTTTGCAGAAAAAGGAAATAATTCAAGACAGTGGCAAAACCCTAAACAGGATTTCTATGATATATAACCTCAAACCCTAAACAGGATTTCTATGATATATAACCTCCCTGGTCTTTCCTCTCCTTCCCAAACAAGAGAAAAAAAAAGATAAAATGAGCTCAGAAATCATTAGCTCTTATTTAGAAAAACAAAAATTCATAAACAATTGCCAACGGTCTAAACTGCTGGCAGTTTCACTATCAAATTCCTTTAACACTCTGCAGCATTATAAAGAAAAGGTTTTCCAATTCTTAAACTCATCTGTTTAAAAAAACATTCAAAAATTCATCTTAATTTAAGAGAGCCTTATTTGATTATAGAAAGTATGAAAAGTCAGAGTGACAGATTAATAATCTTCTTTTAAAAAATAAAGCCAACTACAATACAGTAATGACTGCAGGAGAGGTCAGAAAATGATATTTCATATGAATAAAAGCTACTAGGCAAAAAGAGAGCAAAAGACTCCCATCCCGATTCCAGTGATATCATCACCCATTTTATCACTGATTAAAAGAATTAAACCTGGATAGCAACTGAAAACATGTATAAATAAATATCATGGCATTACACATTGTGCCTGAAGAGCTTTCAGCTTCACAGTGATCTGCTCAGATTCTACTGATCTGTGCAGACTGGATGAACACTCACATGTCAGAAACGGTATGAGCAGACTGATAAATCTTCGTTCAAAGTAGTACTGAATAAAACTTCACTAAATCAAGAGCTGTTTGTTTTAGGGTAAGCGAAACTGTTCTAGAAGATAAGCAGAAATGATCCACAGAATTCTGGACATGACTTCTTCATGGTTAACTAACATTAAAGATGGTTAACCAATATTTTTTAAGTGAGAAAAAGAATATGAAACTATTAATTTCAAATTAGTTATTTTCTTCTTTTTTTCCTCTCTCACAAAATTATTTCTACTATCTACTAAGCACTTGGGTTTCACACAGAGAAAAAAAATATATTGGTTATATACTTGTCTGGTGTAGAACAGCACTGGCAACAGAACTGCAGGGTTCAAGGAGCACTGCATGTGCGTTCACTGTTACATCAATGTAATTATTATTTAATATTGTAACCCTACATCTCAATTCTCGGAATTGTATCTAACTTTACAAAAGAAAGCAAAGAATATGTCTTCTCTCCAAAGTTTTTGCAATTTCTCTTTTATTCTTACTTTCCATTTTAATTCAATATTAAAAAAAAAAAAAACTACGACAAAAAATGCATTTGCTCCACAGCAAATTAAATTGAGATGTACAGCGAGAAATTTACATTTAGAAAGAAAAAGTGAACTTCTAATGTAGTAGTAAATTGTTTTTGACTTTCCTGTCAAGGCTCTCTGGAAGCAGTTTGATGCTGTTCTCTAGTATATTGGCCTCAGCAAGCTGTACCATTAAAAAAAAAATCAACTGCAGTGCATGCCTATTACTTAAGGATTGGCCAAAGTAATTGGCTATATGTATTGTGTATGAGCAAAGAGGCTTAAGTTCAGCAAGATATTCAACTTGAGCCTATCCCAACTCAAGTAAGCACAGCTGTACAGAATGAGAATGAAAAAGAAAAGCTGGAGTAGAGAAAAGCCATTTAAAAATGAAGTTGCTTTTAATAGCTCTGTCTTCAGAGACTAGCCCGTAGTTGCCAGACTGGAGCACGTTAGCCACAAAGCAAACTGCTCTGTTATCTTTGCATTCTGTTCCAGAACTAAAGTAGAGATACTACAACACTGTGCAACATGATTTTCTAGTGCACATGTCAAATATTCAAATCAGAAGAAGAATATTCAAACAAGAATAGCTTTTTCTCATTAGTATTCATTGCCAATGGACCAATATTCAGGAATACACACAGGAAGGAACCTCCTGAGAATAAAAACCAAATTGCTTTGCTGCATAATGTGCGTCAAGGATATGACTTATTAAGGCTAAACTCACAAAACACGTAACTAGCAAGTTTTCTTATGAAATATTTAAAAATGTTTTGTTCTGTAGACAATCCTCCTGAGATTGCAAACTGTCTTAGTTCCAAAGACATCCCTGTGCATAAATATTTATCACATTCTCCTAAATTATTTGCTAAAAAATTTGGCACTGCCAATTTATAAAATACATGAACTTTTAACTTCACTTTCCACTGTAAGGATAAAAAAAAAAAAACTGTGAATCTTAAATTTTCTGAATAATTTGCTCATATTTGTTGGCACAAGAGAATGCACTGAAACAATTCTGTTTTTACTATCACAGTGTGTTTTAGGGAGAACATATCGATCATGATGGCAGGCTTGTATGTGCACCACACAGAGAAAACGACACATAGCTGAACCAACACATGGAGGAGGAATTAGCAAACTAAAACATACCCACTGAATCATTATCTGTTCTAGAAGTTGGCTGAAAATACCTAAAATATCAAAAGCTCTCTAACTGAAACCTCTCATTTTTGCTTCCCCAAAAATAGAAAACAGGATTATGATGCTGCAATTCACCTTCAGTGTAGACAGGACACAAAAATACACGAGTCCAATTCTCACCCTCAGTGTACTGGCCATTCCTGTGAGACATCTTGGATCTTATCTCCACTTCTTTACAGCTCACAGAACTATCTATTGATGTATAAAGTGTCAGAAGAAAAATATCAAAAACATCTGTTCAACTGGCTGACTCTAAATGTAATAAAACAAAATGTAAAGCTATAGAAAAAAAAACAATTCTGTGACCAGAGCTGTAAAATTGATTACATGCTTTTCAAGTACAGAATCCATTCAGACTCACTGTAATTACTCATTAATGAACTGGAAGTGCATATTCTTCCTTTTTCCCTTTACATTTTGCAAATCAATACCTTAAACCAGGCAATTCAGTGCAAACCAAAAATTACTCTCCAATTCTCATACTCTGCTTTTAGCACAGATAACTGTCATATAACCCTATAGAGTATCAGCTGCAGAATCAGCTGAAAAACAGAATAAAGCATAACAATTTATAAAGCACAAGACTGAGATGAAACCCTTAAGGACGCGAAGTTCAAGGAGTGCTTTGCACCAAGTTGCAGAATGACTGAGAAATTTAACATTAAGAGAGCTTCTCTTCTCTTATGCAACCTGTAACCTTTTTGGATGATCAGCTTGCAAGGGGTTCATCACACCGGCCGCCTGGCACCTCCAGGTAAACCAATCAGTTCATGCTCCAGCCTGGAGAGTCCGTGGGTGCAGCTGCCCTCGGACATGTTTCTAGATGTCTACCTCAGGATGTGAAGAGTCAAACCATAGAAGTGAAATGCATCCTTTCTCATCAAATAAAAAAAAGGAACTCAGGGCAATTTAGTATAGAAGTCCACATTACAGAAACCTTCATGTGGTCAGATATATTGCACTATCAACAACGGATGACAGGAGCACACACATTGCTATTGAATAGATGGTGTTGTCAATAACACTGTCTTTCTTTCCCCTTCCTCCAGGGAAGGGAAGGGAATAGAAGTAAGGAGGGGGTACAAAGGAAGCGTCCTACAAAAAGGTCCTGTCTTCCACATGCAGAATAAAATCAAGCTAAGAATCTTATGAACGTCTCCTTCTTTCTGCAGCCAGTGAAATCCTGAGCATATTAGTCTGATAACTAATTGTATTAATTTAAAATGAGCCACAATTTTAAGCCAGAAAAATCTTTCATTTCTAGCCCTCAACTCTTACAGATCTGCCAAGATCCACATTAGACAAATGGAGGGTGTTCAACTCAGCCATGTGAAATGCAGTTTTAGTAAACACTGCACCCAATACTTAAAATATGCTGATGACAATTGCAAAGCATGTTATGATATAAAGTCATACAGAGCAGAACGGCCGCTGGGCACAGGAAGCTCTAATCAACACCTGAAGACTTGTCAATAAAGATGCCCTTATCAAATATGTTCTCCCAAAAGAGACACAAATGAATCCAAGTGCCAGAAGACAGATAAATCCCTGAAATGCAGGCAGGGAGTGTACCTACAATCATTGGTGTAGCATGGTGTAATGGGATAAGAGCTGTTCTTTCTACTCCAGCCATTTCACGCTATCTCGGCCTTTTTATCCAATATTTAAGAGTAGAGCTGAGCTGAAACAAATCTTTTTTTTTTTTTTTTTTTTTTTTTTTTAACATCCAAGGACACATCACATTTATGTTTTCAAGTGAAAATAGAATTCATTTTGAAGTAGTACTTACTTTCAAACTTGTGTAAGTGACTTAATAATTTAGATCCATCTGGGCACCTTCACTGAGCCTGTTCCTAACAAGCATCTAATTCGTGGCCAGATTTGACTTCATACAGTCAGTCACAAGGATGCCCTGCAAGAACTCCACTCATACAAAACAAACCTTGGCTCTATCAATATTCACCTATACAGTAAGACAGTCCTGCTATGAGAAAATGTCTTATATTACAGTGCAAAATTAATTAAAAAGGAAAAGGTCAAGCTGTTAAACAAAGGAAACTTTTGAAATAGGAAGAAGACATAGCGTTGTCACTTACAAAGTAACTGTGAGGAAAGAAAAAGAAGAGAGGCATTTGTGCCAATTGCATAAGAATATTAAAAGGCTATAGCCCCAGGACAAACATTCAGGCTGAGAAATGAATCCTGTTTTATGGTTTTAGCTATATAAATAATTCAGTTACATAAACAATCTTATCCAAAGATTTGCAGGAATATTTACTTTTCTAAACCACAACACATCTGAAAATAAGGCTTTAAATAAATACTCTGGTATTTTTGTTAAAATTAGCTAGATACTCTCTACCTGTAAAATAAATCAATACTATAGTGAGATAAAAATATACTTGGTCCAGTTGTTTTGGAGATTCACGTAACAATTTTTAGGATAAGTCTCCTCAAATTCTGCCCTACTATATAGTTATAAAATTAAGAACCAATTTGCCATTTACAAAGATTAATATCTCAATTACCAAGGAAATGCAGGAAATAATAATTCAGTTATACTTAAAGAAAAATAATTCCATGCTCCTGTGATTTCTGTTTCAGCTTCTACAGATTTTATAGCTGCATAATACTGGATGTAACCTGACTTAACAGCAGCTAACTCTTAGATTTAACAACAAAATCCAGTTTATTGCACCTTTTTTTCAAATTCTGCAGAAGAGTAGATGACTTTTAATAGCTGCATGTTTCTGTCATAGATTCTTGGTTTGCCTTTCAACAAAATAGGAGAGTTTCTCTGCTCTCTCCAGTGGTCCTGACTTCATCTATGCAATATCCTTCTGCTGGCACTAAACTGTCACTTCTTGGATTTGGATCTAGGTGCTTCCAAAAGATGCTGCTGCACAAAAACACTGGCACCCAGCACGGGCTCACTCCTGTTGAAGGAAAGCTGCACTGTTTTGAGAGCCGAATGTATTAGGTGATAACAAAGTAAACACTTTCAGCGTTTTTGTACCCAGAACACTTTTCCTTTACATGATGAACCACAGAGAGGCTTTCCACAGAGAAGCGAGACTAGGATTTCATCTGAATTTGAATATTTACATGTCCAAATCCTAGATGGAACTGTGACTTTTATATAGGTAAAGCAACATAAAATATGACAATTTTCAGTTCCCACAGATGACTATCTAGTACTGTTCAAAGCCACAAAATACTGCAGTCATCTGCATAAACAGATATTATGAAAACAAAGACAGATTCTCAAAAACATTTTTTTCAAATGTTCTGCTGCTAATAAATGTAATGTAAGAGCAGTTAAATTCTTACTCTTCCAAAGCTTGAAGCATGTGCTCAGTATCCTCAAAAGACAGTATATCGATGAACTGATCGTTCATAATTAGATCTTCACTAAAGAGATCACCTGAATTAAACTGGGAGGGTTCCAGTTTGTGATTTTGACAGCGTTCAAGATGTGGCTCCTAAAAAAACATAGTAAAAAACAGACAAACTTCAGTTTATAAAGATTTTACACCAAGAGCTTCACCTTATTTTATTGTGAGTACCTCTGAGTTAGCAGGAAAACTACATTTAGCACCAATAAATAGAGCAAGACAGAGTGTAAAGAGTTTGCGTTGTTCAAGCATGGACTTAGGATGAAATATACTTCTGTAATTGCTTCAGGTTGAATTTTTTTATATAACCAAAAACATGTTCTGCAGGTACAAATGAAGAAATAAATGCAGAGGACAGAAAATTCTGTATTGACTGCAGTAGGCTTGCAAAAGCCTTCTAAGTGGTTATATTCCACTATAAACCGCTAGGAAATTTAAAGAATTACTATGGAATACACATTATATATGGCAAAATTGAAGCACTATGAGGAGAGCAAAATGAAATACTAATCCTACGAACGATGGTAGTGACTCAGCTAGTTCACAGGTCGGATAGTCTCCCTTTAGACTAATAAAATTACTATACAAAAGAGTTGCTATAAATATCTGATGCTTGGACCAATTTGCTCCATTTTTATGATTTCATTATCATAGTCTTTTCTACAGAAAGAAACAAGACAAGGCCTCCATTTACAGAGATTATTTCTTAAGGCCTAAGTGAAATGAGAATTGCTAACGGAGTAATTTTCAAGCATAAAGAACAAGGTGGGAAGTGATTTTTTTGAGGTCATCGGCTGCATTCACTGGCGAGGGACAGGATGCACCCTGCACACTGATATAATCCTATCTCTAAGCAGAATAGTTATTCCAAACAGAAAAAAAGTAATTCGCCCTATTGTGTCATTTCTCAAAAATAACAGAAAATATCAAATGAATTATCCATGGAATATAAACCACAAAGAAAATGCATCTTTCTCCTCTACTTTTGCTGCTTCACTTAATCATATACAGATGACCTGGCATATGCATTTTCCTTTAAAATATATTGCATGCTATGAAAAGTTACATGTGACACAGCATTTTCACTTCGAGATAGGAAACCAATACTCATATTTGCAAAATGCCAATTGCACACAGCTAGCCTGGAAACCAGCTATCACCATCAAGACTGCCTGGGCCTCTGCCGTATGCTGGACCTCACTAACTCTTCCCAGATGAACTTCCAGGCACAGCAATTTGCAATAGCCAACATTTCCCAAGAGCTGCTCATTCCCATTTCCAAGCATCCCCAAGTGTTGTTGGACATCACCATAAGCAGAGCACATTGGCATGAAATATCCCAGCAGGGAGAGCAACAACCACCACACGGGTAAGGGAAGGACCTGGAGAGACCATCACCCCTTCTGGGCTTGGGGTTCTCCAAGCAGAGTGAACTAAAGGCACCCCAGAGGAACCAGCATCCTCTGAAGTGCATCTCCCACCCAGGACTGCCTCCAGCTCCCCTAAATGTGCCCAAATGCTACATCCTCCCTCAAAGGCTGTAGCTAAAGGGCTCATTAGATGTAAAGTCAGTTTGTACAGCAGGAATAAACCCTGGCACAGCTCTCCAGGACGCAACACACACACACACACACACTCGTTGCAATGTCTAACTAAAGCTTACCCTATTTACCCTTCTTGGGTAATATTTTAGAAATATTTCTACAGATACTTTCCTTATATATTCAAATACCCAGAAAGGTTTAATTTGTATAAGTCACCAAGGAAAATTCACGATGAAGTTAGCAATACAGCTACCTCTGAAATTTGTCAGTGTGAACAGTCTCCGTCTGACAGCACCAGTGGACACAGTTTATACTGCCCCTAAGGCCCAGACACAATGTGTTTCTCACCTCTATCACGTGCTCCCAACTTAAACTCATAGACACACCGACATATTGACCTGGCCATGCCCAGCCAAAGACTGAAGCTCCTCAGTGATCAGAAACTCACTGGGACATAGCAGACTCACTGTTACTTGACCAGAACAGAGATTCAAACCTTCCAGCACCTACTCTCCTAGAGACTGCCCTGTTCACTGTGATACTCTCATTGAGGTCTCTAGCTCTCTTCTGTGGAAGTCATTCCCCTTTACACAAATATTTTAATTATCAACAAAAGCTAGGTCTCCAAATTGGGCCAACCTCACAAATATTTATCAGACTATGTATTTTCCTCTCTCTCTAACCCAGCAGTGACTGAAATACTTTCTAAAATCTGCTATGGCTTAGCTGAAGAACACTGTCAGTGCTCCATCCACAAACCCAACTGTTCTGCTCAACCACAGAAGAGATTCAGATTTTGTCTGAAGAACTGAGACCTACAATCAAATCCCTATTCCCAATAATCAGCAACATCATTTGGACTCAACTGCTGCAGTCCAGGAAAGTGGTCTAGTTCTCACATACTTGAGACATTTTGCCTCTCTTTTTGGGGGAGGAGGGAAGGAGGAGGAAGAGGTGGAAGAAGGAGGAAAGCTCAGGGCCAAAATCTCCATCATCCTGATCCTGAACATCCATATCTTGACAGCAGCTCTTTCAATCTGATTATCTTTCCTTCACTCCTCTGCAAATCTGATTATACTAGACATACATATCTGAGACTCCAATCCAGTACTTGGTGCTTTTTTTTTTTCCCTTCAAAAATTATTTAGACAATTTCAACTGGTGAGCCAGTTATCATATATGACTGATGCAAAAGTTAAAGGAAGTGTTATTAAAAAGGTAGGACTCACCTGTGTTTTATTACGGAACCTCCATTTTAGTATTTGTGTTCGGTAAACAATACATAAAACCACACATGTCAATACAAAGGAAACAAGAAAAGCAATGAAGAACCCTGCAGCATGGATTCCATGGCTGTATGAAATCTGAAATGAAAAGACTGTATTATTAAAACATTTTAAATATACACCTAAAAATCAGACTCAAACATTACAGCAAGACAATAATTTATTTTCAAATGCTTTCACGTGACTTTACAGCTTCTCTGTATTAATTTTCTCAGTTCTACTAATGTTTTCAAACATTGTCAGGGTTCTCCACCATATTGGACTCTATACTGACTCTATAATTCCAAACAACAGAATTCAAACAGACTGAATTTTAGGGGATGCGACTTTTAAGAGGACAATACTTAACAGAGGTGTTAATCTCTCCCAATTCTGATTGAACCTGATGTCATTTGGCACAGCTCAGAAGCTCTGGAAAATAAGTCTAATGTTGGCTACTTAAATAACAGCTATTTTTAAAATTCAACAAAACTATGTAATGAACACAAGGATAAAGTAGTTATGAGTTTAGAATAAATATGTAACTGACAATTGACATAACTACCTAATTTGTTTCTATGCTTGCAGTTTCTCCATGAGTCAAAGTCAATAAATAACAGCAGGAGTAAAAGAACCACAAGCCAGATAAATTCTTAGTAGGCCTTTCAGTTTAGGTATTAATATAGTCTTTAAATTGATTTGCATTAAAAATTAATTTTACTTCATGCTCCATGTAGCAGAAGTTAATTCAATGTTTGTTTAGTTCTGTGAAATCTTTGGATGAAAAACATAGCATAGCCATTAGTATAATGTTTCACCACAAAATAATCTCTCTGCTGGGGCAGGAACTTGTAAATAATTAACATGCTGCTCACAAGTAGGTTTGATCATTTCTCAGAGTAGAAATCTCAGAGCATTCCACAGAGTCCTGAGTAATTCTGCATAGGAAACATTAATCCAATTTGCGGACAACACTTAAAAGGATATATTCCAGAGGAATAACAGAATTTGATTTGATTCTAAATATAAGACTGCTGGGCTTTAATGTTTACAGGTCCAAATCCCCAAAGACAATGGTAAGGCTCAGTCCTCACTACTGCAATGAGATTTCATTTGAATTAGACTATGGTGTCAGTATTGACATTACAAAGTCAGTGTCTTCTTGACATTAATAATAGAGGCTATTCTTTACCATTTCCGAAGTTTCAGAAACACCCATGGCTGAGCAGTCAACAATTGCTCTGCCTGACAGAAATCTGGACATTTTTTTTTAAATAATTTTTCTCACACAAGTGAGAAATCAAACCACATGGAAGTTGATAGACCAACTTAGCAGGGCATCAATACTGCTGCATAATTAATTCTTTACCTTCCTATCTCAAAAGTCAAAATTTAGTATCCAAACAGGAGTATCACACACATGAATAGTTGCAAATAATTATTTTAACAAAAAGTTACACAAGGAACACTTACAACAGCTGACGATATGGATGAAACATGAACACTTTTTTTTCAGCTGACAGTAATTTTCTTGCACTAACTGTTTTAACTTGGAAACATTTCATTCAGCACTGCAACAACAAGTCCCAATAGACTAGTGGACTTAGAAGGCAGAGGGAATTCTTGGGGCAAGCTTGTGCAAAGAGCAAGTACTCCAATTCTCAGGATCTCATCAGGGCAAGATAGATCCCCTTCTCCATATACTTCAAAATAGAGAGGTCACTTGGAAAAAATCAGATGTTTCTCAAAGATAGATGCATTATAACTATAGAAATGCATGAAAAAACTGCATTAATGTAATTACAAAAATAAGTCTTTTCAAGATCAGTGGTTAGGAACATAAATTTATGATATCCATTCAAGAATTCTAAAAAAATACTGTTAGTGATATAAATTATTCACATATCATATTTGAAGCACTTGTTGGTAACCTTCTTCACTTTAGAGCTCATGAGGTTAAATTCATCAATCAGTAGCCATTCAGTAGCCCTTCACTTTGTAATATTCTTCCTTTTCAAGAACCCCACTGCTTCACCTTCAAAGCAAAAGGCTAACTCCAGAGTACTCCAACACTGCAGTCCTTTCTGTGCCAGATGCACCTTTAGTATTTCCCCTCCATTTCCACTTGTTGTCCAATTTCCCATCAACTTGACCTCTAGACTATAAATTGCACAATCATGACATGGCTTGCAGGGGTTAAAATATTCTATTTTCACCAACCCCAAATAATATATATAAATATGTCCATATTTAATGAACATATATAAAAATATGTTTTCATATAAATGAACTATTTTCTTCTGCCTGAGCACAGATAAACATAGTGATCTTACCAACCACGCCAGAGACTACTTAAAAAAGACATACTGAAACAAAGCAATCTGTGGGTAATGAGGGGTCAGGCCAGAAGTACAAGCTTGGTGAAGAGATTACTCTAGCAATGAAACTGATAGATTCACTGGGGAATTCTCTAATAAAAATAGAAGAATAGTAGAAGAACAGTATTGCTTGCCAAAATCAATGTCATTTTTTAAGCTCATGTGGCCTCTTAGAAAGCATGTTAATTCAGAAGTCAAGAACAGGAAGTGATATTGGAAGACTCATTAGTCAAAAACATAAAGGGAAACTTAAAATCACACAAAGAAAAGTATGGTTTATTTTTCATGTTCCCTACACAGATATTTGCACCTTCACACACATCCTTTTAAAGGCAAACAGCTTTTTCATGAAACAGCTTTTTACTAGGCTGTAGCTGAACACATTCTTAATCCAAGTTCCTTGCAGCTGTATAATTCTTCAAATGAAAAAAATCCTAGAAATATCGTGGAAGATTGTAGATTTTCCATATTAGATACTGGTGTTCTCTACTACCTTAACTCCCATTTTTTCTCTCTTTAAAAATACTGAGAGACAAATTGCCTATGAATGATAGTGCTATGTAGGTACTATCAACTGTTACAGACATAAGAGTATGCCAATTTAGACCCAACGATTTAATTAATATCAGTTGTAAGTTTAAGAAGGGAGTCACTATAATACCAAATCATTTACCTTAGTCTTCTCTTCTTCAGTTACAGTGAGTGATGTGTCCACAGATACGAGCTCTGTTTTGTTCTGAGAGATATAAGAATATCATATGTATTACAAAATAAGTAGAATCCAATTTATAATATGGGCACAGTGCCCAGAGAAGAAAAACTACACTTTTCATGAGATGTAAAGCTGAAAAAAAAAATCGGATAGGAAAGTGCAATATATTCAATGGTAATACCAACAGCTATGGAAGCAGCAGCTCAGCAGCTGTGTGTGTAGACACTGCCTGTCTAACCTTAGAGCCACGCAGAAGCTTACTCTGATACTCACAGAACTATATTTTGCCTTTGCCTATAAAATCCAGGTTGACAGCAATTGAGTGCACTGAACAGGCCCAAAGTTAGTCAATGTCTCTCAGGCACCAAGGTTTGCAGTGCTGCCAATAAAGATTCATATCTACCAGCTTCACTTAATGCTACCTGAATCTTCTGCTCCTGCGACTTCACCAAGTCATGGCTTGCACCTTCCTAGTGCCATTTTCCTCTGCAAACATTTGCTCCAGTGTTTAGCAATTTTCATTGAAATGTATTTTTTTCCTATGGCCAATCAGAATTTCCATTGCTGCCACCTGACTGGTTAGAAAATACCATTTTCCAATAAAATGTGGCAAAACTTCCAATTCTTTTTTCAACTTTTTACAGATCCCAGGGAATCTTGCAAATTCACTCTCAAAGAACTTTCAGTTTACCTTACACCATGCACAAAACAAATATGTCAAATGTGTCATTTTCAGGATACACATGCAAACTGACAGATAAAATATAGGTTAATAGACAAACAATACATCTTCCATCCTCTACCTATTTAAGGAAGACTAGGACTTTCACTAATTATAAGGAATAACTCATGTATTTATAAATTCATGGCAACCAAACAAAGAGGAAAAGCTAAGAGCCTCATTTCATGACATGTAAACCTCATCACACACGTAGACTTTTTCTTTTTCTTTTTTTTTAAACACAAAAAGTGAAGACTGAAATAAAATTGCAAAGGAAATACCAGTGATGAACTCCTGAAAGTTAGCTTAGCAGGCAGTGTCAAGACCCTGCCATTCCACATTTCTTTTCCATCAAGAAGTGCAGTGTAGTTGATTGCAAAGTATTCTCCAACTGTCACAGAAAAGAAAAAATAAGTAGATTAAGCAGGTGAGCATAGATCTACTAGAGCAATATTGTTCTCTAAGAAACTACATCTGTGTTTTCTTAAATAAAACAGAAACTACATTGAATTTAAAATAACCTAGTGGAGTTGCACATCTTTATCTACAGAAGAAGACTAGGTGTGATCCTCTGAAGAGCTGAGTCCCCAGCTGAGATCAGTTGTAGTTACAGATGTTTGTAAAATTTGAAAAGCAAGGCTGGTATGAATAAAACATTTAAGAAGCCTTTCAGGTTTCTCTTTATACTGTGCTTCCTCACTGGCAAAAATGCCCTCTTAGGAACCTAGCTGCAATAAGCTCAAAAGACTGACTTGCACAGACCTGAGCCTACCAGCACAGCTCAGACAACACAAATACGGAAAAATTTACTCTGATCCAGGTATGGTTACTGGATAATTTCTCAAAGATCCCTGGGGAAAACTATGAATTTCCCTTCCCTACTTAGAAATCTTTCACCAGTAACACACCTATTATTATATTCCTAGATATTTAAACCATTAACAGATATAACTGGACTTCTATTTCCAGTAGAAACACTCTGACCCTAAAATGCAAGGAGCTAATTCTTCTCCTGCACAGATGTGCATAGGAAAAACATGATAAAGAAATTGAGAAAAGGAAGACTTGCTTATGAAGGTACAAGGATCCATCTGCTACCTAAGGAACTGACTGATGCCAAGTCTGGAAAGGGTTTGCATTTTCCCTTTATCATTTGCTTTAATTGGTAATTTGTCCCACTCTGGAGTGAACTGGAAGCATACTGAGGAAAAGCAGTTTTATTTTTGGCGAATCACCTTGCAATCTTGCAAGGACTTCTGCACTTCCAACGTACCCAAAAACCTCTGCAATTTGCTCTAGTTTTATAACACTGAGTAAAGCGTTAGCTTGCTTTCTACCTTCCTAAGCTTGGCTAAAGAGGTAATATTGGTCATATATGATTTGAAATTGCTTCTAAATAAGCTTAAAGAAAAATAAAATAAAATAAAATAAAATAAAATAAAATAAAATAAAATAAAATAAAATAAAATAAAATAAAAT
>JAVCKT010087723.1:2880-14521 GCA_032273925.1 Rhynchotus rufescens
AGGAGAAAGGGGATAGTTTCCTGGGGGATCCGTTTACTGCTTTCAACTCGCTGTGCATCCAGAAGCAAGAGGGGTGGACGGCGCTGCCCTTTCTGGTGGCCACCTTGGGCTGTAAATTCTTGGGGAGTGGAAGTCCTGCTCCAGGAGCATGGTTTTCTACATGAAATGAGCTAAATCGATTACTGTGTGTGTGGCAAGATGACTGCGTGTATCCCTCAGAATTAAATAACCCTGGCTGCCCTTAAGATCCTGCGCTGTAGTTGCTCCCGAAGGCCTCTCTCTTGCTGAGGGCTCAGGAGGTCTCCTGGGCACCTCGGGCTGTGTGAGCGGGTGGGAGATGCATTCATGGGCTGTTGAGTTCCTTCAGCCTCCCGTTAGACTTCTCGGTGTTCCCTGTCCATCATTTTTAGGGATTTTTAAGCGCGTTCGTGAAGTGCTTTGTCTTCTCTAGAGACGGCGCTAGCTCTTGCGCCAAGCCCCCCTTCCATGAAGGGAGAAGAGTCTGCGAGTGGAAATTGCTTGCAGCTTTCCTGGGCCAGGAATGCTGAGCGCCCTCATTAATCATTAGGCCAGGCCTTTCTGATTAAGCGCGGCAGACTTTGGTACTGGCCGGACAACATGTGCCCGTGCGGACCCGCTCCGCAGTCCTAAGAGGATTAGCAGCCCCTTCTGCGCTTGCGTTTTCTGGGCTTCATTTTGCTCTTGCGAGGGCAAATCTGAGCTAAGCCTTTGCCATTAAATAGGCCGAGAGCGGCACCAGCAGAGCTCGCCTGGCTGCTCCGTGGCCGCTGATGGAGATGAGCGGCCGGTGCCTCGAGCCAGCTGCGCCTCGGCCAGGCTCGCGTCGCGCCCGACCGCTGACTTATTGTCTTTGCAGTTACACGCTTGGCTTGAGGCAAGATGCTCCTGTCGCTCCGCGGCCGTTCCCTCCTCCGTCTTGCAGCGGGGCTCTAATGTGCGTTGGAAGTGTGGCTCCTGACGCCTGCTTTTCCCAGGAAAATGGCCGTTTCCAAGGACCCTAGGTGGCCCTTCATCTGCAGGAGCTCAAATAGACCCAAGTCAAGGAGAGGGCTAGATTACACCCTTTTAACCCTATATATATATACATATATATATATACACACACACACACACACGCACATATATGTGTATATATAAATAAAAGGTTCAAACTGGATGACCATACAGTTTCGTTCAGCTTTTCTTTGGTGAATAGTCTTGGTTGGGTCTGAGCCCTGATTTGTGGCTACAGAAATGGGCTCTTGAGTGCTGGTTCTTTCCTTCCCTTCTCCTGTTTTTGGGAGTTGCTGCAAATATTTGCGAGGACCGGTGGGGGAATAGGGCAATTCGGGTTCCCACCTGCTTGGATCTCTCGTGTGGTGACAGGAAATCTCATTTGTGGAGCTCACCTTGACTCATTCCTGGTATATGGTAAAATTACCTTGAATTGCGTGGGCTCTTACTGCCTCCTAGGATGGCTGTTTGCTTTTATCCCCCAAACACTGATAATCTGAGAGCTGCCGTGCTGCTTTTTATCAGAAATCTTGAGACTATCTGCAGTTCCGCACAAAGCAGTGACCTTTAAAAGGTGTTAAAGGCTTAAGTGCCCAGCACTTGTTGGACATCACTAGAAGAGGAGCATCTAATCCCCATAAAAGTCCTTAAAAAAGCCTGATCTCTAAGGGGAAAAAAAACCAAATCTTGCATCATGAACAGTTTTGATAGACCGCCAAGAATTCTTTTATTTTCTTCTGTGTGGACACGTTGGTTTGGTTTTGAGTGATGAGCTTAAAACAGTTGCCATAAAATATTTACTTTGTTTTCCACGCTTTTCCCGAATCCGTGGGCAGGAAGGAGACTCCTCGAGACGCTGACGTTCGGCGGGAGCCGCGGCGCCGGCTCCGGCTCGTTGGGTGCCTCCAGCCGAAGCCGCGCCGCGAGGAAGAGTCAATGGTTGGATGGTGGAGGAATGCGCTCCCGTTAGGCAAAACAAGACAAATAAATAAGTGGATTGAATGCAATAGGTCCCTGGAAACATAGTGCCTGCTTGAAATGGGGCTCAGGGCCTGCCCCTCACCTCTGCGTTGGGCCTTAGCCTGCCGATGGTTGGGAAGTGCTGGATAATCACGTGGGTTGGTGGTGGTTGGTGGTTGTAGGGATGTGCTGAGCACGACCTTGGTTGGGAAGGAGATTTTAATGGTCTTGGAAGGTCCATCCGCTGCTTCCTCCGCCGCTCCTGAGCAGTGAGCGAGGGCGCCGGCGGCTCCGTAGGGAAGGGCTTGCTGTGGTATGGGGAGAGATGCCACGGGTGGGCAACTGGAGCTGCACTTGAGCCGCCTTGCTTGCAGAGCCACGTGAAACACGTCCAGGAGCCAAAAGGGCCCCTTGTGCCCTTCACTCACTGCGTTTCGTGGCAAGGCCTTCGCACAAACACTCTGCACAGGCCGACACTTGCATTTCCCGTCCCAAGAGCGGGCTTGCTCGCCATGGTCATTACCTCAGCTCATCTTGTAGTTATCCAGGGAGGCTCCTCCGTGCCTGGGAGGCAAACCCGGAGCCAGAAGGACAGGACGGAGCAGAGGTCAGGTCTGAGGCGCTTGCAGCACTTAGATCCCCAGGGAGAGAGACCAGAGGGGCCTGGGCTGCTCTCCGCTTCCTAGGAGCTGCTCTTGAGTAGTGCTGTAGATGGATCCAAAGTGATGAAAAATAATAAATTGTGTGACTGAGGTGAATTAGTTGCTCGTCAGAAGACCCGTGGGGTTTCTTTGCCAGTTGGGGAGGGTGGAAAGTTGTACGTAAGGATATCCATGCAGAGCAATGAGCAATCTAGAGGTGTTTCTCAATTGCAAGCAGAATTAGCCCGCCAAAAGTAGCCTCTAGGTGTGGTTTTAAAAACAAGCAAAAAAAGCTTTTTCTGCTGATGCACAACCCTGTTTTGCTAAATAGGTGGCTGTTGTGGGCATCTCGACTTGTCAAAATGCTGGCCCCCTTTTGAGGGTAACGGCAGCTCTACTTCTCCAACCACAGCCTTGACTGAACTGCTAGATGCAGTGATTTGATTAAGGAATTTATTAGCATTGCGCAGGAATATTTCTTCTGGTGAGCCTGAAATTATACCTCCAAGAATTAAATTACCAAGAATCCCTGTTTAACGGCAAGTGCTTATCAATTGCTCCCACCACGTTCCCCAGCACTTTGCCCAGGAGATGGGAGCGCGTGCGTTTTATTCCATTTTGAGTTGCAGAAGAGAACCAGCACTCCGGCCTTCGAGCCTCGTTCCTGAGTTCGGGTTTACTCTGTGCTTTCATCCTAATCCTCTGCTAAAATCCCTCCCCAGGGCAGTCACTCAACGATGCAGTGGGAAATAAATAGAGTGCCCTGATGAATGAGGAAAACATAAGCCTAGGAAGAGGCGAGCACTGGAGAGCTTGTAGCATTATCTCATTTACACCTAAAAATCTTTGCTGGAAAAAAACCCAGAGAACTGAAATTTGGGAAAAAACACCCTGTCCGTGCTTATTTTGTATGGTGTTTTCTTGTTGCAAGGAGGCATGACTATCACCCAGCTTGTGACAGCACCTCGTTGTAGGGTTGTAGGTAGTGGCGCTGCTTGATTTTGGTGGTTTTGACACCGTAATTTCACCTTCTGGCTTGCTTCTGTGCTGTGCAGCTGCCCTGCTATAATGTAGAGGGGCTTGGTGCTCCGTTTGTTTGCTCTGCTCAGGAACCTGTGGCTCCAGGTGCAAGGGCTGAACGAGAAATGAGTATCCGCTTGTTGCTGCCTCGAGAAGGGCCCCCGTGCCAGATCTCGGGTGCTAAACGAGGAGGATTTTCAGCTGCATTTCTGGCTCAATTCCACTTAAATTAGCTCAGCTGCAGAGTGCTCCTTGACTCAGGTTAGACAGGGGGAAGGTTGTCATCTTGCCTCTTGCTTTCAATTTTAATGAAAATGAAATCCTTGGAAGAGTATCTCTTCTTTCAAGCAATCAAAAAAAATATTTTCACACAACATGTGTGAGCATGTATATATAAAGAGAGCATATATATATATAGCATATATATACACACACATATATATATATATATAAAGCCTTTAACCCATAGACATGGATTTAAAATGTTTCAGGTGATGTTTTTCTGTATTCAAGCTTTAGAAGTTAACTGTCCTTTACCAGGACTGTCTTTTAAGCTGAAAAAGCTTCCAAGCTTCCACTGCTGTGTGAAATGACTCTCCTGCTTAGCTTTTCTGGGAACATTAATCTACATATTTCTTTCAGGTATGTTGTTCGGGGGGTGGAGGGGGCCAAGCATTCGAACAACGTGAGCAATTTTCCTTAGGTGAAGGATCATTATGGGTTCAGATTCTGCTGTCATTAGTGAGACTCCTGTCAGCTGCCATTTAATTTTCTTCATGCGTAAGTGCTGAAATTCTTCCTTGGGCTTTGCTTTTTTTTTTTTTTTTTTTTTTAACCTCCTCTTGTTATGACCTCTCCTAATCGCTCTTCAGCTGTCCTCAGGTCTGGAAATTTGAAGTGTCTAATAAAATGTTGCAGGGCGAGTGAGCAAAGTGGCTCTTGCAGTGAAAAACTGCACAAATATTTCCATTGTAAAAAGTTATTTTCGGCTGCTTGGAACTGCTGGAATTTTATTTTTCTTTCTTTTTTTTGGGGGGGTGTGTGTGTGGAAATTGAGTATATACTTTTACATCAGGAATAGTCTTCTTTACTTTCTCTCCCTCCTGCACCTGCCCTTACTGGAGTTCATGGGATCGGTCTAGGTTGTAATTTAAAAATTACAGAGACTTCTGAAGCAGAAGAAAAGGCAAGAAACTCACCTTTTGGAAGGGAAGAATCCTCAATCATTAGCATGTCTCGCTTGATCTAAGGGAAACCCAGATTTGTTGTGACTCTTACAGCATGTGAAGATTGAGCTGCGACTTAGAGAAGTCCTTTTTTTTTTTTTTTTGTCCATACCACTTCTGCAAGGCGTTTTCTGCTAATGGTTCTTTAGGATTTCACTGCTCATAACCTTCACATCTAGCAAAGGTAGAGCCCTCACTTCCCATTTAGTGAGTGATAATTACGAGAATATGGATATCTGTGTGCTTTAGGGAGCCGTGCACCCAAAATGCTCAGGCAATATTCAGCTATTTGCTGCTGCAGAATTGGAAGGCGGGAATTCCAGTCTCGCTGTGACCACTCTTGGATAGCGAGTGTTGCTGCTTTCACCACCAAAACGGGCAGTGATTTTCCTGTCTAAGGAAAAAAAAGCAAGAAATGTTAAAAGCTTTGTGGCCTGCTCTGCATACCCAACTCTGTTGAGAAGAACTTGAGTGGCAAAGTCAAGGGTGAAAGAGGAGTCAAGCTTAGCTCTCCAGCCACCCGTCCTTGAGGGCCTGGCCATCAGGGCAGCCTTTCATTACGTAGTTTTATAGTGTTCTTCCCACAGGATTTCTGAGTGCCTTGCTGCAAGGGATGAGCACATTTTGGGCACGGAGGCCGCGAGCTCTTGCCCTTGGTTGCTGTCCACGTCGGTTACAGCGCTGGCTGTTTTGTAGACCTCTTGGATGCTCCTGCAGGCCCTGCAGAAGTGGGAACCAAGTGGCCCTTGGGCTTGGGGGTTTGTATGTGGGAGAGGTGAGGTGGAAGGAAATGAACCTTAAAGGCTCACAGAGGTTAGGAGGTGGCAGAGTTCCTGCTTGAAGGTGAAGCTGAGACCAGGAACCCCCCCTGGTGACCTGCAGGACATGGGTCAGCTCAGCGCAGAGCTCCAGGCCTCTCCTCCTGCCGTCGCTGGGTGGTTTGGGTGGCTTCTCTTTGGACTGTTACTCCCTTCTGCATCCTCTGGGACTTGGCAGTTTGGAAAACCACCACTTAAACCTTGTTTTGTGCCCAGGTACCTAAAAATAACCCAAACTCTGTGGTCGTCCAGGAGTCAGAGTCAATCCAAGAGACAAGTAGGAAGGTAAATTTTCTTTGGAAGCATTTGCTTACTGATAAGGCTATTTTTTTCCTTGCAGTTCCTTTCCTCATTCTCTACATGCCTTCTAATTTCTCAGGCAAATAAGGTGTGGATCCCTCTCGATGTACGGCTGAGTTTTCTCTATATTTTAGGTCTGCTGAAATGTGCAGTGGCCCAAGTCACAGGGACACCGCAGAACTCCAAATGCACATATAACCTGGTGTTATTTCAAGGCAAACAGTTACTTGCATTAATTTTGTTCAAGCTGTTGCAAAATTAGTGGAATGGTTGCAGGTGAAACCCACGTTTGAGTTAGCTCCGTCACACCTGCTATAAGAAATGTTGAAGGAAGTGCTTGCTTTTTATTTTATATATACATATTTATATATATATAATTTTATTTCTGTCCTGAAGAGGTTAATTCTGAAATACAAGTGGATGAGAGCAAACAATACGAGCCGGCCGCTGTGGTCGGCAGGGTGGGGTTGGAAAAGGTCTCGTTTCTGATTCTGTTTGCTGGAAAGGGCTAATTATAGAGACAAACCGGGGAAGGAAGAGAACAGGGTCATTTAGAGCATCCAGCACAGCTTCCTTTAAATTAGTAGTTGGGCTGAACAGATAAAAACAATAAAGCGACGCTGAGTGAGATTTCGAGTGCTCCGGCTTAGCCTTGGTGGTGGTGGTTGTAGCAGATGATGTTTTGCAGTTTCAGCTTGATTTTTTTTTTTTTTTTTTAAGTAAAGACATCGTTGAATTAGTAGGTTTAGCATCAGATTTGCCAAGTTGAACAGAAAAGGTTGGAAAGAGGTTAGAGCTGGTTTTTTTGAATGTAACTGTGAATAGCAATAGGTTTTGAGAGGGGACTGTTGTTGGGTGAACCAAAGTGGTTCCTTGTCCCCAGCTGATGAATAAAATGGACTTCTGGAGCTCATCTATTTTAATTAAAAAAAAACCTCTGAGTGGTGCATTTCCTTGTCCGTGTAAAGTGAAACCATTTTGGCTATGTTTTATCCCTCATTTTGGAGGAAATTGGGGCTCAATGTTTTTCCTTGGGGGCTTAGGCGTTTAAAAGCTTTACTTTTCCCTCAAATTCATGTAGGAACTAATTCAGATTGGAGGAAATAGTGCTTTACAGAAGTGCAGCCCGTGCTTCTAGCCATAAACCCTTTTGCCTCCTGGTATCCCTGAAAGTGGCCCAAAAAGCTGCTCTCACCGCACTCTTAGCAGATGATGCTTGGATCTTTTAAGACCCTCTTGCCTCTGTTTTCCTCCTTAATGGAAGGAGGAGTGATCTCTGCAGGGCATTCCTGCCTTCTTTTTTAACCCTGGACTTAGCTTTGCAGCCTGCAATTACTGAGGATTGTCGGGCAGAAATGAATATGGTAGAACAAGGAGGCGGAGGGGGGAAAAAAGGGGGAGAAAGATCCCAAGTTCTGTTCCTGCTTTTTAATCCCGATTGGCAGGTTCCTTTTGCCGGCGCTCTGACTCATCGGCAGCTTCCTCGCTTGAGGCGGCGCCTGGCGAAGCATCAAAGCAGGGAGCCGGCCTCGCAAACCAGCGCCCGGCCACCACTTTCCTTGAGCAACCACGACTCCCGTGGGTTTTTTTTTTTTTTATCCTGATGCTGGGAATCTTTCATGTGCAGAAGAGCGCAGGATGCAGGCGGGGCTCTGGGAAGCTTGGACTACACTTGGACCGGGCCTCGTCGCGGGGAAAAGGCTTCTCCTGCCTCCTTGAGCAGGACGTGCACTGGATGAGAGGGCTGGACCCATGTGCGAGGAGGTCAGGGGAGCCCTCCAAGGCCACTGACACAACAGGACACCCAAGCAGCCTTTTCACTTTTCAGTTGCTTCCTTTTGTACAGCTTATTTCAGGTTCTGAGCCTGATTTTCATCCTTACTATTTCCTTCAAAAGGAAATTCCTGAGCTAGGAAGTTGGGTTTTTTAAATTTTTTTTTCTTATTTTTTTTTCTCTCCCTGTTGAGGAAATAGGCAGAGATGCACTTTGCTCAGTGCTGCAGCGGTGGTAGAGATCCCTGCCCACCCTTCCCTCATTTTCCTGGTAAAACTAAAAACACTGAGTGCTCCTGGCTCCTTGGGTTAAACTGGCTACCTCTACCCATGCGGAAGAGTAAAATTGCAATGAGCTGCTTCACCCCGAGCAAGAAGGCTCAGCAGCGCCTCCAGGAGCTGCTTAGGGTCTCCATGATCCAGACCCAGCTGGATCATGGAGAGGTTCCAGCGATCCATGGCAAAACTCTCGGTAAAAGCTTTGTGTCGGAAACTTCAACTGGCTTGTGGGAAGCATGGGATTTTTGTGGAATACACCCCCCGTGTCTTTTATTTATTTGGTGGAGTGTCTAGTTACAACCCAAGATCTTTTCCTGAACCTGAGGAAGGTGTCTGGTCCAGGGAACTTGAAGCAATTGGAGATGGAGCCGTCGAGTCCTTCAGGAGCCCGATGAAACGGTGGCAAAAGGTGGTGTGGGTCAACTGGGGTCTTGGCACATGAGGCCTTGGCTGTGGGGTTTCTTTGTAGGTGTCGTGCAAGGAAGAGCAAAGCTTGACAGAACTGGAAAATGATGTTTAAATATTCAGAGGCCACTTCTCTCAAGTGCACTAGGGGAAGAGCTTTGGAGAAGCTGTGAAAGTGGCTGCTCCTTTCTTCTTAATGAGCAGAAAATGAGGCTCGGTGTCCTGAGCTGGCAGAGGAGTCAACCCTTTATAGTGATCTTAAGTTCCACCTGAGGAACAGCCTTAAAAGTACAGGTAAAAATGCCTATTTGATTCAGTAAAGATGCATTAAGATGCAAGAGAAGAGCAATAGGACCCTATAAAAACCTTATTTTTGCAGCTCCAGAAGGTTATGACAGAGCGGAGTGGCCTTTCCCATGACGACAGGGAGCAGTAGCTGAGATACCTTCCCGAGAAGGGAGTCCTGGCCTGTCGGTGCAGGCGGGAGATCTTTATCTTTGCACCCTTTGTGCTAAGGGAAAAGACAAAAAAACCCAATAGATCTTTTTCTAAATCCTGGCTGCATGACCTGGTGCATTAACTCCAAAAGTAAGTCTGTGTTACGTACGCTTGCCAGCGAGACCTTCTTCTTCTGTCCCCACCTAGTCTTGTTTTATTTTGTACGTAGCATTTTGCATAGTTTTGCCTTAGCTCCTCTTTCCCTGGCACATTGCATGGACCTCTTTGATTCCCTTCTGGACTGTTTTCCATGTGTGACAAAGTCCCTCACAGAAGGCTTTTTGGTATGGACGTGTTTTCTTATTACCCTCCTGTTCTGCATCTGATACCACCATCTGAGATCCTTGAGGCTCTGGCGTGTTGCTATAGCATGAGTTTACTCAAGCTGTTCCTAACATTGATAGAGGGTGTTAGGGGGCTGCATTTCCTCTTTGTCACGGCATGCTGTGTGATAAGTGAGACTTCTTAAAAGCTAAGTTCACTCTTTTTTTGCTATTTCATCAAAACTTTGGCTCTTTCTTCAGCACTGCTGCTTTTCCCTGTGTCTCTGCTGGTCATGTTCTAAATTCAACCTTTGCCATGAAATCCTCTTGCCCAAGCGATGTGATGTGTCAAACAGTCCCTGCTGATCTCCCTCTGAGTAATCGATCTGTGTAGGCCTTAATTTATTATTAAAATAAACCATTTTAATAAGTGAGAAATTGGGTCTTACCGAGGCTTTGGATCTCTCTTAGCTTTCTGATTGTGCTCAGCGCCATGAGGTATAGGCTTTATTTTTATTTATTTCTTTTTCCTTCTTCAATAGAAGCCGTCAAAGCGCTATAACCAGCTTAAGTTTTCACCATTTCCTATGAATCTCCGTTAACCCATTTTTTCAGGAAATCGGTGACTTCCTGTAGATTATTTGTGGTCGCTGTTGGCCAAGAAAAGGGAGTTGATGCCTATGGCATGAAACCCGATGAAGTGTCGGGGAAGGCTGGATTTTTTAGGATCAGAATGGTACAATCGAGTGCGATAGTGTTTTACGACCGATGTCCTGTGTCATTTGTGCTCTTGTTTGCTGCTCTTGTGGCAGTGCTTTCTTCCTCTTGACCGTTGAGCTGGGACCAGCAGGCGCACACAGTTCTCCGCACCCTCTGGCTGAGCAGCTTCCTCTTCCTATCCGTCCAGCTTGCTCCTGGATTGTGAAGATGAGCCCAAATGAAGCGTTTCTGTTCAGCTGATTTATTGCATTTATTTAATTAGCTCGGCAGCACTGTTTTTCTCCTTGAAGAAGACAAGAAGCTTCCCTTTCCAGTGGCAGGGAGCTGAACTGGGAGCGTTGAATCCTCCACGAGGGCTCTTCACCCGAGCTGCCTTGAAGCAGTGGAGCCAGAATTCATCTCAGGACTCTCAAATTTCAAAACTTGCCTTTATTTCCTTGCATAGAAGATGAGATGACTTGTGTTTAAGAGCAGCCTGTGGTCTAATCCTGCCCAGCAGAGGGAAAATCCTGTCTTTTTGGCTCTAGGTCTAGGAGTAGAAAACTTTGAGACTTGGAGGCTTGATCTTGGTCACCTCTAGGGAGAGACTGAATGACAGAATTGGATAGAGCACTCTGGCTTCTTAGTAGAAGAAATGTCCTATAATAATAACATGCATAGCTTGGTGGCGTTTAGGAGGAAACTTGGACAGGAACGCCTCGTCGGGGACTCCAAAACCCCTGGGGACAGACGTTTGGTTTGTCCCGTAGGGCTCTGCCGGCGTCTCGCTCCTCCGTGCCCTTCCTTTGTTCTTCGGGGGTGGTGTTGGGGTGAAAACTCGCGGCAATGTTACTTGCGTTAATCTTATTTACCGGCGTTGGGAGCATATCTGATGCTATTGTCTGGTCTGCCGTGCGTGAAATCTAATCTCGGCTCAAATTAGCCCTTTGTGTTGGCGCTTCCCCGATAAGCGGGTGAACAAACACTGCGACGCTCCCGCCGACGGTGCTCTCCGTCTTCAAGATACAGCAGCTGAGCTTGAATGTAGGTCGTTTTGCATAGAAAAACCTTATCCGTCTTATCCGGAGTGACCTTGCGCGTGAACGTTCCTGCCCCGGGCTGCCGTCTTAGGGCTGGCTCCATGGTCAACTGCAGATCTTGGCTATCGCAGGAACAGAACGGCATTTTTTCCCCCTTTTCCATGTGTAATTGTGGTGCTGCCCGGCCATGCCAAGCCAGCAGCAAGTGCATAAAGAGCCCAGTGTTGGTGGGCAGCTCCGCAGCGGCTTGAGCTTTCCAGCGGCGCTCCTGGACTCGGTGCAGCCCCTGCATTCGACGCCTACGCAGTCGAGCAAGTGACGAGCACGGGAGGAGCAGGGACCGGTTGTCCCTGCAGATGAAGCAGCTCCTCCGTCCTGCAGCCTGTCCCCGAGCCGAGCGCGCCCAGGCCTTGCACAGCTTTGCCATGGAGTGAGCGGAGTGCGGACCACAAGCTGGAGCTGCAGCGGGATCCCTGACGCCGCGCGGGGAAGGCGGCTGCCGTTGTGTGGCTAATGGCAGCTACTTAATTTACTTCTCCTTCAGGCTTGCAAAGTGAAGGAGGAGGAGGAAGAAGAAAGGAGGAGGAGGAGGAAGAAGAAGGGAGGAGGAGGAGGAAGAAGAAGGGAGGAGGAGGAAGAAGAAGGGAGGAGGAGGAGGAGGAAGAAGAAGGGAGGAGGAGGAGGAGGATGAAGAAGGAGGAGGAG
>JAVCKT010087764.1:0-14519 GCA_032273925.1 Rhynchotus rufescens
CCTGCTTGAGCAGGAAGGTTGGACTAGATGATCTCTAGAGGTCCCTTCCAACCTTGAATATTCTGTGATTCTGTAAGGTAAGGTAAGGCAAGGCAAGGCAAGGCAAGGTAAGGAGCTCCTTGAGCTGCTCAGAGCTGTGTGGAGCACACACACAGACAGAGGGAAGTACACACTTCTCTCGCACAAGTTACTCTGACCACTGGCCTGAGCTGGTCATCTCAGTCCTCCCACTGGTGAGAAGAAGGAGATTTCCTGCCTGTGCAGCTGGCACTGGGCATCTGTTGAATTTCCTGTCCAGCCTTGCAGTCTGCAGGAGAGCCTGGACACCCACAAATCATGCACCTGCATGCAGATAGAACTGTAAGAACTTCTTCATAGGAGACATGCTGAAAAGCCAAGACCTTGCAGCTTTGTCTAACTCATCATTCAGTCTCAAGAAGTCAAGGGCACTTCCAGCTGAGTTTCCCTTGCCAGTGAGCATAGCTTCCCAGTCCCTGTGGAAAGACAGGTCAGAGGTGTCACAATGTCACTGCTGGCTGCTGTGACACTGACCAGACAGGTGCCCATCACCCTCACCACCTGTGTCCTCTCTCCCAAAGACACACATCACAGGGATCTCTTCTTTTTTCACCGACCCTCTCATTTTCAGGTTTATCTTCCCTATCCCCTTGCATTCCCGTGTGATCCCTTTTAACTCCAAGCTGAAGATCTACTTATTATTCGACTTTAATTTCTGAGACAGTGCTCATTTGTCACACAGTATGTATCTATATAAATATGACTGCATTGCTTTCACCCTCACCTGTCTGGGATTGTACTTTCTGACACAGACAAATGACACCAGAGGTGACTAGCACGACTCTATGGGCTCTTGCCTTGCCTCCAAGATAGCGTATCTGAGCATCGCTGCTCACTTGGATGCAAGGTCACTGGGAAAAGGACAAGAGACCTGATGAAAACTAAACCGGGACAAGTCTCTGCTCATGCAAACTTCTTTGACTATTTAAACTTCTTTCCTCCAAACAACCTGGCCAATAATTGCTCTATTCACCTGCCTTTTGATCACAGCAATGCCCATTCTCAGATGGTTTTTCAGATATGTGGAACATACTGTGCCAAAAGTACCTTTTGAAGATGTAGGATTTCATTATTCTAGGAGGAGAAATGTTTTGTTAAATCTGTCTGCAGCTGTCATGTCATAATTAATGTACATATTTTCTATCCGTGACTATTATTTGAATAAGCACCTGTGTCTGCCCCCAAAATTGCACATCAGTTGCACAGATTTGTCACTGAGAGATAAATGAATCCTATCTTCAGAATTCATGATTCATGTGCTACACTAGAAAACTAAATGCTACGTTTAATTGGTTCTTGGGTTAATTGCTTAACTTAAAAAACTATTCCTCCAAGTCTTCCTAGCCAAGCATGACTAAACGGTGTTAATGAAAATCAGCAGAAGATAACATCACCCCAAATCTGACGGTCAGACAGATTTCCTTCTTATCCATGAAACACTCAGATAAGCATGACTCCAGGGCTCTGGTACCCTCACAGGAAAGAAGTTCCTCCTCACATGGAGATGGAACTGCCTGTGTTACAACTTGTACCCATTGCCCCTTGTCCTGTCACTGGCCACCACTGAGAAGAGTTTGGCCCCTTCCTCCCTACATTCACCTTTCATGTACAACCCCTGCCAGCTCCCTCAGCACTCTTGGATGCATCCCATTGGGGCCCATAGATTTATGGGTGGCCAGTTTTCCTAAGTAATACCTAACCTAATCCTCCTTGACCAGTGGAAAGTCTTCCTCTCTCCCAGGTTTTTCTCTCTTATGTCTGGGCTCTGCAGTTTATGAGGACTAGTCTTAGCAGTAAAGACAGAAGCAAAGAAGCCATTTAGTAATTCTGCCTGCTCTGCATTCTCTGTCACCAAGGCCCCCTCCCCATTCAGCACTGGGCTAACATTTTCCCTAGTCTTCCTCTTGCTACTGACATATTTATAGAAGCCCTTCCTGTTCTCTCTGACATCCCCTGCTAACTCCAGTTCCAGATAGGCCTTGATCTTCCTTGTTGCATCCCTGCATTCTCTGACAATGTGCCTATATTCTTCCCATGTGGCCTGGTCCTTCTTAAACATGAGATATATACTCTTTTTCTCATTTAATTTATTCAACATTTCCTTGCCCATCCATGCAGGTCTCCTGTCCCCCTTACTCGATTTCTTTCTTGTAGGAATGCACTGATCCAGAGCTTGGAGAAAGTGGTGCTTGAATATTAGCCAACTCTTCTAGACTCCCTCTCCTTCTAGGGCCCTGACCCAGGGAATTCCTCCAAGGAGCTCTCTGAAGAGGTCAGAGTTGGCTCTCTTGAAGTCCAGGGTTGCAATCCTATGTCTTGCCCAGCTTCCTCCATGCAGGATCGTGAATTCCAATATCTCATAGTCACCACAGCCAAGACTGCCCCCAATCCTCACATTTCCAACTAGACTATTTCTGTTAGTATGAGGTCAAGCAGGGCCCTTCCTCTTGTTGGCTCATCAGTCATCTGCATCAAGAAGTTATCATCTGCAGTGTTTGGCAGGAACCTCCTGAACTGTGTGTTCCTGGCTGCTTTGTTCCTGTATGCTGATTATCCCAGCATAATATTTTGCATACATCATCTCCATGTATGCAAAGTACAGGCAAGAATTTTAACATGGAGCTTTCTCAGCCAGTAGTTGTTTTCAGATTGATAATTCTCATAAATTATATTTTAAATGATTAAATAGTAACTAAATAAATGCACTCATTTACTGCCTTTTCAGAACAACCCCAATAAAACCTACTGAAAGTTAATAGGACCTAGTGAACCTGAACACTTAAGCAGGTTTGAAGAAAAGGGAGACCAAAGCCAAGTCTACCTGCTCAAACCAGAAGTGATTCTCTAAGCATATACATAGATATAATATTTATCTCTTATTTTAATTAACTGTAACTTTCTTTGGTATTTCAGTACTCTAAAATCTCACAAAATGCTGTTGCCATTTCAAGCACTTTTTGAAGTGTCAGGCATCTTAGGTAACAACTATAGCTTTTTTGCCTTTCTGACATGAAGTTTCTTGCTGAAACGGTGAGCTGTGGCTCTCCTGGGGTCTAGATCCACATACACACACACAGACATTTTCTCTGAACCCACCTGGCTTCAGAAGCTAGGGCTGAGAATCTACCAGCCTCCAACTCTCATGATTCATCTTACTCTTCCAGGGAGTATCCTGTGCTCTGCTCACTGGAAAGGTGCTGGCCAACATGTGTTCATGACACTGTAATGGAGAGGTACAACACTAATGGCCTACAGCAAAGAAGAAAACATCATCCACCAGTGCCATGAAACCAGGTGAAGTTAAGGCACGATGACTGTACAATGTTTAAGGTATGCTGTCATTTATACGTATGATCCAAAAAAGCTCTCTGCAGGGTTTGTACTAACATCACACTCGAGCTGGGTGAAGCATCAGAGCAAGACAGTAAGCATCATAATTCTCAGCAGCATTTTTCTTGCAATCTTCATATACATTGACAGACAAGTGTCGGTGAATCTACATATACATTGCAAAACCTTCGTCTCACTCCTTCCTTGTTTGACCAAAAGGGTTTTTGGATAAGTAATAAGCATTTCTCTAATTAAGGAGTACAGCTAAGTTATAGATCCCTTTTAAAAACCAATGAGGACAGTGAAGCTATGCACAGAAGAAATCAGAGTCCTTTCTGGGTTCCCTCTCCCACCCTGTGTGCAGAGAGCCTTCAAATCATGTGGTGCAAGAGCCTTAGGGATTTTGTCCACCAGGAATGCTCAACTGCAGGTCAGACTCTGTATTTTGAGAGCAATCTTCACTTCTCAGCAATTTGGCCCGTGGAATTTATTTAGCTGGCTCCTAACCCAGAGCCAAGGACTCTTAGCTGAAGGTACCATCCTTGTCTGAAAGATGGGAAATATTTTCGAAAAAATTACAGAAACAATTAAGAAGCAGTGAATTATCATTTGCCTCTGCCAGTGTGCTCCTCATGGTGATTACTGTCCCCTTCTTTGTCATTTCTTCCTCTAAAACTCTGAACATCTTTCTAGCATAAATACTGAAGCATTGCAGCATAACCTGAGCAAGAACACCACTATTTTTTCAGTCAATAATTCAGTTTCTTGGATTGTCAGGATAAACTGTGTGGCCTTGTAGAGTATTCACCCACTTGGGAATTGGATTACAGCCTCATAAAATAGCACAGCGCTCTTATTATCACCTAAATAAAGCTGCCATCATTCTGGAACAAATAGGTGGAAGTAGTCAGTCACAGAGTATCTAGAGCTGAAGAGAAGAATAATAAACTGATATACAGGTCTTAAGAAATTCTTCACAAGGAGGCAGATTTAATGCCCTGAAAGCTAGGGTTTTGCACAGGCAAAAACATACACTCATCTCTTTTATCACCATCTTATCAAAAGCACCGAGTGCTCTGTAAAGAGAAGATCCAGGTGCAATGCTTTCCAAAGAGCTGGCGATTACAATGCACATGCAATATTATCCTCTGTCACAAGAGGATGCCTGAAAAGTTGTTCCACTTTTATAAGCTACAAGAGGAGCTGCTTTTGTAGCAGCTGCCTACGATTGTACTTGGCTCAATACAAAATCCTGGCTGATTACAAAAGCGTCTCCCTGCAGGTTTCTGTAGCTTGCAGTGTAAAATGACCCAGTGAAAACTAAGTTCTCCTGAAGTGTCAGCTGGACCCACACTGGGGCACTGGAGAAGTCTATTTAACTTGTTTGCATATGCATACAATGGACAGGCTTATCTTTGGAAAAAATAAAAATAAAAATAAAAATAAAAATAAAAATAAAAATAAAAATAAAAATAAAAATAAAGGGGCAAGTAACTATGATAATGATTTGTTAGGGCAACACCTTGTCACTATTTGCTCTTCTTTGGATGGGGAAGAAAGAAGCATTTACACCTTGGCTATCGCAGGACCATATATTTACAAAATAAGGATGAACTATCCCCCTAAAGCACCTTTTAGCTAAAAGACCACTTGCTTTTCTGTTCTGGAAATCCTCACTCCATTATTTCACAAGGATGGTCAGATAAGGCTCATTTCAGGACTAGTCACTGTGGAAAAACAATATTGGTTAAGGCCCGGCTTCAGTGTTTGTGAGACTGTGTTCCTAGGACATAGGGACTTGGGAAGAGGTTCTCTGAGGCCACCAGCCATAAGACCTCTGGGGTGCACATAGTTATAGGCAAGTGCCACAAGATGTTGTGGCTTTTGGGCCATACATAGGTGCCAAAAAGGACCCACTGCTGCTCCTGCCTCCCAAACTCCAATTTTGGCTGAGTACAAGAATGTCCTGTTCCCTATGCAAAATGTACTGTTGGGATCAGGATACCGGGCAATGGCACTCACTCAGGTACCCACACTTTGAATGTTTTTTAGATACAAGTTTCAAAATACAGTTGATAGAGCAAGCACTCTGAGAAAACCCTGAAGCTCCACCTATTAAAGAAGAAATTATATGCAGTTAGTCCCATTTCAGGTGTAGCCTCATGAAGAAATTCCTGATTAAAAATAATATTCCTTAATCTGGTGAACAAAACCATAACAAGCACAGGATCTGGGCTCAAAACAAAAGCTAAGTTAATTGAGATTCAAATTGAGGTGCACTAATACAGTCAATTTCCCAATACATAAATTGTCTAATTATGCTGAATGTCTTTTTAAAACTCAACTAGGAGTTATGTCTTGATACTGCAATCTCCTGATGCAATTTTAAAGACTGTCATGGTTTAGTCCTTTCTTGCCTTCAAAATCCTAGGAAGATAAAACCAACAGCAAGAGGTGGGTTGCTGTTGTCATGCTGGTAACATGGTGACTATGGCCTTTGCTTTTTATGTATGGACAGATACTGAAGAAAAACGTAATTTCACCGATAACTGGGAAAATAGCCAAGGCAAAGATTTTATTTAAACAGAAGACCCTGACTTGGGCACAAAGGTAGCTTTGGGAATATATAGGAGAGTGCTAAAAAGTTATCACTTGAATATGTCTGTCATTTTTATGTGGCACATCTAAGATAATCTTTATTTTTTAACTCTTTGGCTGTCCATGCAATTAACCCTCCACCTACAACCTGCTAAGAAATGGCACAGTTCTTAGCACCAAGGCTTGAATTCCACAGGGTATCTGAGATTACAAGAGAAACGGGCAAGAAAAGTCTGCCTCCTGTGCACACTGTGAATGTGATGATATGGAGTGATGCCAAAAAATGGTCTGAGAGGTTGGGTAGCTCCAGCCTTGGAGCTACCACATTTCAGGTACCATGAGCTTCTATGTATAGATTGCAGAAAGAAGGCAGCTGGCGGAAAGATGTCCAGGGGTTGGTCCAGTCTATGTAAGAAGAACCAGAAGGCACCTATATCCCCTTAGGACCTATTTTGTTTACACATTTTTAAGAAGAGATGTCTAGTGTGACAGTCAAGCAGTTAAAACCTTGTTGAGAAAACCAAGGGGTTAAACTGGGCTCTCCTTGGTTTTAAAAACACTGATGTCCTGAACACCTGGGCCTGAGTCTCCAGAAGAGGGTGGCTACAGAGCACCCAAGGACCAAGAAAGTAAGTGTTGGGCACCAATCAGGTTCTCTAAACTAAATTAAACCAGTTGTGGGGGGAGGGACCACCAGACACAGCAACGGGGCTAAACCCCAGCTCCTTTTTGCTTTGCTCCTTTCGTGCTGATTTCCCTTTGCGCTGCTGAGCTGGGCTGCAAGCTGCAGGGGAGGCTTTGCAAGCAGCTTGGATGCTGCTCCTCAGCAGCAGCTGCAGCATCTGATGAGTCAGGGGATAAGGAGAATGACCAGAGGTGGTGACAGCTTCAACTGTCCATTTTTAATCTGCAATTCCAAGGTTGTCAGAACCCCTTGCCCCAATTTAGGCAGACCAGATCCCACCTCTAATAAGACAAGGTAAAGAACAGCTTCCTAAACTCTCGCCTGCCTGAGAGCACTTCTCACCCATTGCATGGCAAAGTCAGATGTTAACAGTGAATTATGCTACCTTTGCAGGAACTGCACTGAGGCAGACAGGGATCAAAGGCTGCAGGGCTATAGCAGAAAGCTGAGGGCTTCAGGAATCTCTCCCTTGTCTCATATTGTTACTTCTTTCCCTGTCTGGACATGCAGTTACTGCCTCTGGTTCAGCACAACAGCCAACATGTCCATATAAACTAAATATGCGCCAACAGACAAGGAGCTTTTGCACAATTAGGCACAGCTCAGAGGAGGTTTAAGTGCTTTGCTACCTCTTCACCATTAGCAGTTGCTTCCCAACTGAGATGTGGGATCTGGAGGTCTGTTAATTTGGATGCAATAATTAGAGGCTGAGAGCTCAGCTGGACCAGGTCCCAGCCACAATATGCAAGGTGTAAGGTTTTTCTATCATTTACATATACATTACATATTTTATATATATATATATATATATATATATATATATACACACATAATTTGCCAGGAAATGCCAGGCTACATCCTTCATTACCATCAAGGGAATCCTTAGTGATAGAATCTATTTGCCCAGATAAAAGTACCCAGTATTCCAAATTTGAAGAGACTTGCATTTTAGGTTGAGATTAAGATCTGAAGACTTTAATGGGAGAAACGCTTTTGAAATAATAATACAAAAGTCAATGTAAGAAAACCTGCTACAAGAACTTTGGGGAAAAAGAAACAATATAGAAAGAGAATTGCAGCACTACAAAGGCCATCTTAAAAGATGAAGTGTGATGGGTGCAGCATCAAACTCACTTCACAACCGCAATGTGCAGGTGCCAACTTGGCATGCAGGCATGGGGAGCAAGGTGGGAAGACCCGTGCTACCATCTTGCGGTGTCCCAGCACCCACCTGCCTCTCTGTGGGCCATGCAAAAGGCTGAGACCTCACCTTCTCCAGCACGAGGTGAGCAACCTGATCTCAGGCTGTCCTGATACTGGGGGGCTATGCAGGCCTGACAGGGCCCAGAGCTGCTGCCCGTCACCAGCAGCATCACCTCCACAAGTGATTGCAGGAGTCCTTAAAACAAGTCTCTTAAGCTAATCTTCTACTGGCGCCCTAATCTATGTGTCCCTCTGATGTGGCTGCTCAATCAGAAACATAAACTATGCTCCAAATCCTCCTTGGCTCGCTGCAAACAGCTTCCCCTGATGCCTCTGCTCTTTGCCCACCAGCTGCATGTGATTTCTCCCTTCTCGCCAGCTCTCCCAGGGGATATATGAGCTTGTTACGCTTTTTTGTTTGGTTGGTTTTTTTGTTTGCTTAAGCAAGCTTTTGCTAAGAAGAGGTATCTGAGATGTGCATATACTGCTCCTTAATCCTTTACCTCCCACGTTTCTCCCTTTTCTTAAACCAAGCTGTTAATAAGAATGCAGATTACTGCAGCCAGGATTTATAGCAAGAATTTGCAGTAGCCAAATATAAATTTAAAAAACTGACAGCAGCATGATCAAACCACAGCTCCACTCATAAACATTTCTACAGTATATTATTTTTCCATGGCGTACCTATCACAAGTTATAGCTATAGATACACCTTTAACTGAACAGGCCCATTTTTAATGATTGTGTTATAAAGCATCAGAGATAGTATATTATATTTATATATTTAAATCCACAATAACTGAGATGTCCCAGTGTGATTATCAAATACTTATATAGCAAATGGAGAATGCAAGTTCATCTCTGCATAGCCACAGCTCAGGGAAGGAACTGAGGGACTGTCTTCCCTGTGGAAATGGCAAGCACAACACAGAGAGACCTAAGGGGCACATCAGTATCTTCCCTTGTATGAAACTGTGTTAAAGGTTTGTGCACATTTTTTTCTATATGTTTTATAGTTTGCACCTAAGGAAAAAAAAGTTAGTTATAAATATTTTAATGACATAGTTAAGTGTAAATGCACTTGGCATGGCAGAGTACAATGCTGTTTTTTTTCAAAAGGCAGAACTGCAATGCTCAAAGGGCTTATCCATCAGTAGTGCTTATGTTACTTGTGCACATTTAACAGGAAATTTTCAGGGAGTAATGTGGCCATTCATTGCATCTCTCAGTTAAATTCACACGTACACATTATGCTGATCACACGTCACCTTTGTAGTATCATTTAACGCTCTGCAATTTGCTTTATCTCAGGACTTCTCCCAGTGGTTTGCCCTGCAAGATACACTATGGAAGGACACCTCGTCACTCCCTGATGCCCACAGCAAGTCTGTGCAGCATTTAGCGTGTGCACCCTTTTTTGGACTGGGAAGGCTACAGTCAACAAAATGGATAACAAATTAAAGTGGAAAAGATTGTTAACTATGTTCCTAACAAACAGTTTTATGTAAGAATTGTAAGAAGCGGCTCTTGGCTAAAAAAGCACCAAAGCGAGGAACGTGACTTCATTACTTGCAGATCTGTGTCAGTCAGAGAAAGGTAATACTTGGAGAAGCACGGAAGATGAAGCATGCTGCATTTCCGAGGTCACTGTTAGGAGCACAGATCACAACATTCAGACGCTCCATGGTTGTAAAAATGGACAGATTGTCCATAGCTTTCCACTACACTTCCAAATCTCTCTGGATGGGGATGGGGATGTTAACCAGAGTAACCTAGCAGCTCCTGCATGCGAGTAGAAGGAGGCCCACTTTCCTCTTGGTTTCCTAATCAAAATTTGTATGCTAACCCTTCTGACTTAAATTGCCCATTAACCACTGCCCGCTGCAGCTCTTGCTAAGGTTAAGCTGCAAAGACTTCAGAAAGGCATGGAAATCTTTGCCCTCAAATGCTGTCCTCCGCAGACCACACAGCCTCTGTTACTTGAGGAGCACACGTATTTCACGAGGCTTCATACAGCTTGCACACTGTTCATTATCTGTGCTCATGCAGCTCCCAAGGGTGCAGGAGATCTCGGGGCAGCCAGGGCCACGAGTCCTGCTCAGCAGGGCTCCCTGCTGCGGTGCCACATGTCACACACGGCTCTCCTGCTCTTCCCTGACACAGAAGAGCAGAGGGAGCCACCGAGAAAGATGCATGAGCAGCAACAAGTAGACACTATGTGCAAATGAAAACAGTAATAACCTGTTTCTATGCCTCGGGCATCCCAAATTGCCTCTTAGAGAAGATGCTTTCATCAGACAAACCATACATCAAACTCCAAGCCCCGAGTTTGAACTCAGATAACTTGTGGTATTCCTGGGAAGAGAGAAAAAAATCTCTCTCACCTTGTCAGAAATCATCAGGAGAAAATGACACAGTACTCACATACTATTAATTATATCAGCAGCTGGCAAAGGATTTGAACAGCTAGGCCAACCACCAACTACACATGGGATGCTGGGACTAGGAAAGGCCTTTTTAGTTCCCAGGCAGCATCTATGGAACAACACTCTAGTTTGCTGCCTATTGACTCTAACATATACCAGAATACACCACATTTGTGTTCATTACGTGATTGCCTGTGACTGTCCTGTGGTACAAAATTCAGGGCATCATACATTTTAAACTTGCTATTCTGTTGCTGTACTTTACAGGCAGGGAAGGGGAATTTATGTCTCCAAACTTCTGTGTTCCCCAAACGTGATGTTTATTATTTCCTAAGACAGGCTGTATCAATTGCAGTAGCTGAAGAATTCAACTTGCCATAGTTTTTTTCCTGGAAATCTTCTTGATATTCATTTCTTGCTTGACAGATTGCATTAATTTGTGTGCTGATTTATAGAGCAGAGCTATAAACCAGTGTGCTATATCTAGCCAGTTGGTGGACAGGACACAGAGCCTCATTTCCAGTTTTACCAAAAGGTAAAAGATAAAAATTAATGTTCTATTTTATTACAGCAGCTCTGATAAGGACCATGGTAGACTTAATCACAGCTCTTGTATTAGCCAAAGGAAAGGGCTGGGAGGTCCCAAACCTGAAGTAGCTTCTACTTTTAATAAAACAGCAAACATAGTAGGGTATGCAGATCTGTATCTTACTCTCTTACTTTACCAACCTCTCTTCAGCCTACAGCCTTCTCTATTCTCCACAGTCAAACTTCTCCAAGTCTCATTTTTTCTCTCATACTTCTCCTCCAGGGCAGCAGAGTTCCTATGTAAAGCACCTCTCTAAGCAAGAGGTGCAGCACAACTGCATGTGCCCTACCTGGACAACACCAGGCTCTTGAACTTCCTTGGTGTCAGTGATGGATCTGTGTCTTCCTCAGGACAAAGCCATGGTTTAGTTGTTAGATTAGGTTCAACCAGCAGTAGGTTACAGAGCTACTTTTTCACATGTGTTTTCTATGCCTCAACAGGAACCTCAGATATGGTGAATCCAACAGAGAGCTCCATGCAGTAATTTGGCAGACAGAATAGGGCTTGCAAATAGGAGACAATTTTTTTAAAAAAATCAGATCTATATAATTTGGTGGATGGAGGAATCAGCCCTTTTCATATTCAAGCAGATCCTCATGGAAAAGAACACTAATATTTTCCCTGTCACTTCTGAGGCCTGTCTAATTTAGACTGACCCATCCACAGGCTCTTGCATTCGGTAGTGCTCTGAGGCACATTTTTGTGATGCCTCAATTTAAGAGCAAACCAGGATCTGATGTATGATCTCTGTGGCAAAAAGATCACAAGCTAAGCTTCCACCCCTCCAAAAACCTATCCATTGGAGTATTAATTGATGCAAAAAATCCACAGGCCGCAGCTAGCCACTTTCCCTAGGAAACATAAATAGCCCAACTTCTTAGCTGGGCAAACCATGTAAGGCCCCAAATCCTTCACAATTGTCCAGCTGGGTGGGAAATGGAGAGGGGAAGGTTGCTTGCTTACTTGCTATTCACAGCTCCTCTTTTGGTTTAACGCCACCCTCAGTCTAATGGACGGCTAGGTCAGGGATTAGGAAGAAAGAAAGAGCAATAGGGTTGAATCTCCTTGGGTCAGAAGGATTTAGGATTTGAATCTATACCTCTTAATCTCACATCTTCCTCCTCCAGTCATATTTGCAAGGAAGAGAGGCATTTGCAAGGGAGAGAGACCCACTGATATTGCCAACATGCACACCCTAGGCTACGTCCATACTGGTAAATATAGGAGCAAAATTCTGCTTGGGGGACTATAGGCAAGTGGTATAGGGTGGCTTCTATCTAAGCAAATAAACATAATTTGTGCTCCCATCCCAAACCAAGGTGGCCTTGTTCAGGTTGCTTTGAGGATAGTCCCTGGCCTGGATCATGTCTCAGCCCATGCCTGGGCACCACTTGGGAGGGTATTAAGTGGCATGGGCACAACAGCCAGGACGCGACCAAGGACAGAAGTACCCTGGCCCTGTTGGGTTGAATATACAGGAACAGTTAACAGGCTAACTTATAAAGCCCAAGGCACAGCAGTTAGGGCTCACTGAAGTGCGTGACAGAAAAGGATGTGGGAGTGTTGGCTGATGGCCAGCAGAAGAGTCAGCAGTGTGCCAAGGGGACCAAGAGGGCCAAAGACATGATGGCTTGCATGAGGAGCAGTGTAGCCAGGAAGGAGGAGCAAGGAAGTGATCCTGCCTCTGCACTGAGCACTGCTGTGGTCTCCCCTCGCATCCTGCGTTCAGTTGTGGGCCCCTCACTGCAAGAAAGACACGCAGCAGCTGGAGCATGTCCAAAGAAGGGTAGCGAAGCTGGTGAGGGTGTGGAGCAAAGACCTTCTGAGGAGTGGCTGAGGGAGCTGGGGTCAGTTAGTGCGCCAAAGAGGAGGCTGGGGAGTGACCTTCTTGCTTTGCACAGATATGTGAAAGGAGATTGTAGTGAGGCAGGGCTTCCATCACTTCTCTCCAAGAACCACTCATCAGACAAAAGGCACTGGCCTCCAGCTGTGTCAGGGAAGCTCCAGCTTATATTTCAGTACGTCATACTAGGTGGCAAGAGCGGTGAAGCTCTGGAAGAGACTGCCTGAGCAAATGGGGAAGTCACCATGCCGGGCAGTGTCCAAGAAATGTGTAGCTGAGACGCTTAGGCTCTGCTTTTACAGGCATGGGCTTGGAGGACTTAAAGCTGGCCTCGACGACCTTGAAGCTCATTTCTTCCAAGCAGAATGATTCCATGATTCTGACTGGAGCTGTCTGTAGAAGGCCTCAACCTGGCATGTCCTTCTTAAAAGCGGAAAGCACCTTGTGCATGTCTGCCTTGCTGTGTATTTGCAGCTGCCTTTGAGGAGGGACGGAGCTGCCTCCCAGAGCTGGAAGAAACGGCAGAGGCAGCACTCTGCACACCAGATGAGGTGACACTACACCACGGCTCCCCGAATGGTCACGTCCTGTCACTACCACAAAGCCCCTGTCCAGGGAGCACCCCATGGAAGTGGGCACATGCTGCCTGACAAGAAAAAGGCAGCCTTGTGCTTGCCTCCCAGGCATCCTCAGAGGGCTCCATCGTAGCTGCAAGCAGACAAGGCGTCGCTCTGCAGCTTTGGAGTGTGCAAGATTGATGTGGGTGCCAAAGTGTGAGGGAGGAGCGGCTGCCAGCACAGAAGGTTGCACTGAAGCTGTGCAGAGGCAGCTGGGCAGGCTGCAGAGATGGGCAGAGGGCAGCTTTGGCCTCTTCAGGCAAGGGAAGCACCAAGTGCAGCTACAGAAGGGCAGGCAGCAAGAGAGGCTGAAGGGAGGAGCAGCTGTAAACGAGCTTGGCATGGAAGGCCCTGAGGGTCCTGGTGGGCACCAAGAGACGCAGAGGCTGCAATGCAGCCTTGCGCGCAAGGTGGCCATGGGTCTCCTGGGCTGCATGAGGGAAGGTGCTGCAGCAGCTGCAGGTGGAGGTGGAGGGGATGAATGTTGCCCTCTGCCCGCGTGTGCTGAGGCCCCCTCTGCGGTGCTGCTGGCTCCTGCTGCGGGCTGCCCAGCAGGAGAGAGACATGGAGCTCCTGGAGAGCATCCAGCAAAGGGCTCCCACAAGGCAGAAGGGCCTGACGCATCTGTGCTCTGAGGAAAGGCAGAGAGGGCTGCGCTACTTTAGCCTGGAGAAGGCTAAGGGTCAGTAGCATTTGAAGAGGCTGTAACAATAGGTGAAGAGAGAGCTAGAGCCTTCCCTGTGGAGAGCAATGGCAGGAGAAATGGGCACAATGAGGAACACAGAGGACCCTGTGTGTATCTGTGGAGAACATCATGTTTATTTGGAGGCTCACTGAACCCTGGAGCACATCCATCCGAAGCGAAGCGGTGGCATCTCTGTGCAGGGAGAGATTCCCAGGTGGCCTGGTGATGCTCTCCCAGGCACGGGTCTTCAGGTGAGGCTGCCGGGGGAAGACACCTGCATGAGTTGATGTCCAAAGGGCCTTCCAAGCCACTGATTGTGTGAGGGAGAAAGCAGTGGGTGGGGAAATGCTCCTTTGAGAGGCCCTTGGCCAAAGGCCCGCAGCCCCGGGCCATGTGCACAGAAGCCTGCAGGTGCAGGTTGTGGGTTGCCTTTCCTTGCTTGACTTGAGTGATGTCACTGCGCGG
>JAVCKT010087793.1:0-11553 GCA_032273925.1 Rhynchotus rufescens
TTAGAACCGCTACTGGGAAATGAAAAAACCTAAAAATTCCTTTCCTCCATTTGGGACTAAATTTGAGATTTATTTGAGTAATCTTAGAAAAAGCTTGAGCTAGCACAGTTTTTGTTACACAGTCTTTTCAGGAATAGTATCACTCTGGTAAATAATACAGACTGTTGAATTTTGCAAGAAAATAGCTTACATAGTCTTTAATTTTACAGAACAGTTGATATTACAAGCCAACTAAGACAGTAGCTGAATAAATTAGCAAACATTCATTCAAGGATACTGCTGAATCAGAAATTTAGAAAGTAGCTTTGTGAAGTCTACTAAATTTTAAGGGACTTGCATCATGGGTGAACCCTGACTTAACGATCTCATAATTTGAGGCGAGGGGGAAGTAAAGACTATGCTGTTAGTTAGATGTTTCATCTGCATAAAACATTTGTCTGTTTGATTTTTTTTGAATCTGCTACTATGCCCTTTTTTTGGTTGATGTTTTCATAATAAAAAAGCTAAGAGGACTTTAGAATACTTGTTTATATACTCCACTGAGTCTCTTGAGGCTTATAATGCACCAGGAATGAATCCAGTGGGATTTTAACACAGCCATAAAAGCAGATATTCAAATCTCATCCTAGCAGTGAGCAGCTGCATTTATTCTTTGGGTCCACATAGACACACTTCATTCTGAAGTAATTCAAGATTTCAAGGCTGGATGCAGCTTTGAGAAACTTGGATACAGCAGTTTTTCAAGGTGTTTTCTGTAAACGCTCAGGAGAAATGAAAATAAAACATAAAATACATTTTAACATCTTTAAAATCTATTATAAACTCGCACTTATTAAATCAAAGTACTTTTGTCCTTTTCTCACCTCATTAGTTTCTCTTTTTTTTTTTTTTCACCTTCCATGGAGGTTGGGAGAGATGCACTGTGTCTGTGCAACATATACATATATAGAGAGAATGACAGTATACACCCAGTAGCACTTATCTATACACAGAGATTATAATATTTTTTCTAGTATATCCATTTAATGGTTTTAAGGCCTGAACAAAAGCAAGGTGAAGGCATTAAGAATTCTTTTAATGATTTTATTCTTGTTTTTCATAGGTTCTAGGTCTGGTCTTCTTTTGGCTTATTCTAAGTAACCTTTTTAAGCGTATTCCTTCAAAAAGGAATGACGTTCATGAAAGTGCACTTTTATATGAAATTCTGTGTTCCTCCTTTTATATATATATATATGATCTTAATGGAATGAACTACTAGTGGTTTATTGTGTGTGAAAAAATGAGTGAATGAGATTTTTCAGCTTCACGGGCTTTGTATATTTGTTAAATAGTGATTTAAAATGTAAAAATATGTTGATATAATTTAGAAAGAAATATGAAATGGAAAGTACTTTTCTGGCTGATGTCTGCATTTCTATTGTATCTCATGTATACATTGCTTTTCTGTTCCTACATCATTTCAACTTCTCTTGGGTAGATAAGCCACATAATAGGAACAAATGGAAACCTATTAATTGCCTGTAATTTAGGAAACTTACATTTCTTTGCTACTGTGTATGGACCTTTTTTCATGAGAAGTACTGATGAGTAAAGGGAAATAAGCAGTGATCGTGTGTTCTGCTGTCCATTGCATAACTTCCTTTGGTGCATAAAAGCACATGAATGACAAGAAGCTATAAGCTAAGGCTTAAGAAGAAAATCAAATTAGAATTTGTGTACAAGGATAAATGCATATAGCATAACTTACTGAAAAAAGAACAGATACTGGAATCACCAAGCAATAATAGATGCTCTTCAAGTGCTTTAATTGAACACACTTTAATTGAACACAAATTGCTCAGTACAGGGTTAATTAAATGACACAGGATTAAATGATTAATGTTATAGGCTACATAGGATGTCAAACTACTTTGTCTAATAATGACTTTCAACAGTCAGCTCCAGGAAAAAAAAAAAAAAAAAAAGTGTTTTAGGCTTCTTTCTATGCAAAACTAATTCTAGTTCATCCATGGATTTTTGCATCAGTGCCTCTGTATTCTTCAGCCTTCCTGCTTCTTTACATTTTCTTCTAGTCTTGCTTGGAATGGTGCTCTCTTTAAGATACTGCTCTCTGTTTTTTTCCTCCTTTTTTTTTGTGTCCCTTCCATTTCATTCTGAGAATTCTCTGCAGCTCTTTGTGATTCTTCACTCTTCTTCTCCCTTTACATCTAGCTACTGGATAATCCTCTTAACTCATTTGATTTAATGCAGAATCTCTCTGTCTCTCTCTGTCTCTCTCTGTCTCTCTCTGTCTCTCTCTGTCTCTCTCTGTCTCTCTCTGTCGCTGTCTTTTCTCAACCGTGTAACTGTCACTTCAGCTCAAATGCCAGATTTCAGATTGTGTTAATCTCAGTACATCTCAGTTCATCTCTATCTTTTAATCTTTTAATATCTTTGCAAGAGGAGCTGACAGGGTTAAAACAGATCTCTTAATCTTGTATTTCAAGTTTCATTCTACTCCCCCCTCATTTCACTGTAGACAACAACACCATTCCCACCCTCTTCACTCGAAAGTGGTAAAATTCAGCTGAAAACTGTGGAGTGCTCTCTGTGTGTGCTCTCTCCTTACCATCTCCCATGAATTATTACTTTATTGCTGATTCTGCACTGAGTCAGTTGAGCATGCAAAATTTGCAGGAAACGATGTGCTTTCTTTTCCTCTTTTCATTGAATTTTTTGCCTCTTTAGGATTTTTTTTTTTTCCTCAGAAAGCCGTATAAAAATGCATCAAAGACCCTTCTCGTTCTCTTGAGGGCTATCACTCTGAATATCCTTCAGTTGGCTCTCCTCTTGCAAGGAGCCTTTACAGCACCTTGAAAGCTCTCTGTGTTTCTGCCCTTTGTTGTGCTTTCACAGCATGTACCTTCTTTCTTAGCTAGTAGTCTCTGAAACACCTCTTCCTACAGGCATCTCAGTAAGTATCCTCAGTTCTTATCCCACAGCACCATTCAGGTATGACAGAGTTTGCCCAGGGTAAGCTACAAAGCTTCTGACCATTTTGCTTTTGGTATTTCTCGTTCCAAAAAACTTATTCCTGCTGCTGACTGATGGTTTTACAGCCTTGGTGCAAATTGCCTGCTATCCTCTACTTTAACTTCGGTTTGTTCCCTTTTTACTTTTGAGTGTTAGTTATTTAAGATAGAGAAAAACTATTTCTTGAAAAAGTAGGAATCACTCTGTTATGGACGCTGCTGTAAATAAATATTTAATGAATGCTACTGAAATAGAGATATCTGTAGAAACTGAAACAGAGGTATCTGTGGAAATGCACTTGAGCTTGACACAACTTCAGTAAACACTGTACAGCAGTCGAGCACAATATGGTGTCATTCACATGTGGCAACATCACCACCACCTCTGCAAGCAATAAAACCACCAGTTGCCTTAGTTTTCTTGTTTTTTCTCCCCAGCTGGAAGATGATATTATAGCCAAACCTGAGTATTTTCATGCTATAAACAACTTTGCTGCTAAACAGTCCCAAGAGTGGATGATTCTTGAGTTCTCCCAGCTAGGATTTATTGGTAAGTATTTAGGCCTCAGCAGGGTCAGCTGGATTTGATCTGAACATAGAGCTATATAAACAGAGTAGGTCTCATGCCTGAGAAATACATTAGTCCTTCTGTGCTTTATAATGTATCAAAACTTCCTTGGTTCTTCAGGAAATGCTAAAATTTAAGGAAAGCTCCCATCCGAAGTCTTGCTTTCTATGTCCTTCGACAATGTCTTTTTAATGCACAGTCTTCTCAGCAAAGGATCTAGTTCTTGGGTTCCCATAAGAAGCACATCATTCCACCTCAGGAAACCACAGGCTTCTGTACCACAGCTTTTGCAAGTTGCACAACCTATGAAGTATTTGCTTTCCTTTGTGGAGCATTTTACAGTGAAGATTTTAAAATTATTTTAGTAGTAATACATTTCCTTATATATATATACATATATATATATATAGTGTGCGTGTGTGTGTACACACACATCTCTTATTTTTTTCTTATTTGTGATGTTTGTGTTATATACCATTATTAGTGTTATATTGAACAAATAAATTTAGTGCAACAAACTCTGGTCTTAAAATATCAAGAGAACTAAATGAGTAAGGTTGATATTTTATAAAGCATTTTTTTTATTTTTAAGACTTAAATATATTCAATACCCTATTCCTAGTGAAAATGTGTATTTAACATTTTGAGAATATATTCAGATTTTGTATCTTCTGGCACACTGACACTGATGATTGGCAGATTGGTGTTTAGGATATAAAATTGTGTGTTTGATCATCTCATTGGCTATTTGGTAGTAATTCTAGGCATGGGATGGAAATCTTTTCAAAGTTTCAACAAGCTGGAGGGAAAGAAAAATCATCTTCAAAGCTGGAGCCCATGTGAAGTTTCCACTGAATGTCAGAAACGCTTCTGTGTGCTTATGGGAAGAGGAAGTAGTCAGTGGTTTCTGCACAGCAATAAAAATATTAAATTATGCAATTTAATAATGTCCTGCTTTCAGGGAAACTGTTCAGATCAGAAGACTTGCCACTCATTGTGGAATTTTTTCTCATGTTCCATAAAGATAAGCCCATAGACTGGCTCCTAGATGACCTCCTCTGGGTCAAAGTCTGCAACCCAGAAAAGGATTCAGTAAGTATGTCCATGAACTTACAAACAATACCAGTGACAAAATTTATTTTCAAGAAAACAGCATAAAAATCATTTAAAAGGCAAACTTACCCCAGTCAGGAACTGGTCTTTGCCATGGACCTGCATTGATCTACGCAGGGTTTGAGGCCATCAGGTGCTGCCGCGAGGCCTCGCTCAGACCCTCGCCCGTCTGTGTCGGCGCGGCCTGCCTTGTGGCTGCTGGGCTCGTGGGCAGCGCCAGCCCACGGCTGCCTGCAGTGCTTCCTGTAAAAACGTGAACACACAGACCTCGGCAGACCCTCGCTGCTCATGACGTGAAGGTTGGCAAAGAAGCCTGTTTTGTAAATCACAGCTGCTCGGAGTTGTGGGTACCGCTTCATGTCTCTCAGGAAGTGGCGCTTGCTTCGTTCGTTTTAAACCTTATATTACATCTTTTACGTTTTACTCTGCTCTAAACCATTATGCCTCCTTATGTCATATTCATTAGTATATCATTAGCATATAATGTACGTTTCCTTTATTATTATTTATTATTTCCCTTATTATTATTAAGAAATACTGCCAAAGAAAGATCAGAAACCCATATATCAGTACGTATGCAATTATTCCTGGTTTATGTCTTAATGATGTCACAAAATAATAAAAATAATATAAAAAATAAGGATTCAAATGCAATATTTGCCAGAAGCAGAATGTACCCAAGCTGTTTCAGATTTGAGATGTATTTCCATACTTTCAGATGTAATCGGGTAAAATTAATGAATATAGTGGAACACTGTGCAGAAATCCCAGAATTTCTGATGTTTAAGCTTGCGAGTCCACACAGCAGTGTGCATGCAGCTATAAGTGTAATTCTGGAAGGACTATTTAATGCAAGATGTCTGTTCATTTAAGAATTGTTTATGTAAATATTGATAAACGGCATGGACCCACACCCTCAACTTCGTAATGGAGTTGCCTTATTGATGCCGCTCGGCATCTCCTTTATTTAAACAAAACCTCATTCTCTTCTACTTCTGTTTTAGGTGCACTGTCAAAAGGAAAAGGCCAAGTTGCGTATCCGTGCTAAGCCATCTCTCTTTCAGCATGTGGGAATTCATTCATCGCTGGCTGGAAAGATACAGAATTTGAAAGTAAGACTGTGACATTTCTCACCCGTTTCTAGTTATGTATGCTTATGTTCTGATTTGTTTCTCATACCAGTATCAAGGACTGCATCTTGATGCAGGCATTAAAGGGCGTTTCTAAGCCCAAGAACCGTTTCATGACAGATTTTGGAGATAATACTAATCTAGCATCAGAAGTGCAGGCGTTGCAGACTGTTCCGGGCAGACGGTGGTGAATCTCTGCATCCAGGACCAGTCATAGCAGCACCGCATCGCACGTAATAAGGGCGCTCCTCACAGCCCTAACGGTATGTGCTGCACGCCATACAGACACAGGGGGCTGGGATGGTCCCTCCTGGACAAGCAGCACACAACCCAGACATGAGCGTTTATGAATAAGAAGGAAATACTGGTAGAACAAAGGCATAGTTATAGCAGTGACATGGTAAGTTTGAGGGCTAACAAATTAATCTACTGGTCTTTTAAGAATCTACTATTTATCTGTTAAGGATGAGAACAAAGAAGCATTGGACTTAAGGGATCTTCCTTTAGTCTCTTTTAGACCACTCACGATAGTAAAATTGTTGTAGTGGGTCAGACTAGAGATCTATGCAGTCTCTGGCAATTAGCATCTGTTCTGGTGGAAGGTGTAACAGAAAACCACAAAACAACCCACCCTACAGAAGTTTCTTTTTGCATCTAGACAGCTTGGTAATAATTAGTAAAGTGTGCTGTTTTATAAACTGTAACATTGAATCTCAGTGATATCAGTGAAGTACCATATTTCTACTAGAAATAGATCGTATATTTTTTGACATGGAGTTACACTTATTTTCTAAAATTGTTCTCTGTAGTACTTCATGATTTTGGAACTTTTTTTTTTCGTTGTATTTTATGGGTGAAATTACTTTTCTTCATATCCAACAGGATAAAGATTTTGGTAAAAATGTGCTGTATAAAGTACATAAAAATCCACCTGCAAAGCTGGATACAAGCCTAAAAATTTTCCAGCAGTATACCTTGGAAAACGTTTATGAAGGAAAAGACTGGTTTTGGGCTTTGGCACCCATGGCTGGGGATTATATCAGCTTCACCTTTTTGAAGCCACTAAAAGTAGAAAAGTAAGTACTACCTGCTATGGAAGTCTACACGTTTCCATTTTGGTAAGTGACTTAGTCTGCTCAAAATGACCAGCTATTTGCACAAGCTATGGCCGTTTTAGAGAACTGATATCCAAGCTCTGCTGTATATTTGCTTCCCTTCTTGAATTCCGCTGTTGAAATACTTTCCTTCCTAAGTAATTAGAGGGCTTTCTTTTCTTCAGTTAAAATGTTTAATATTCTGCATTTTATTATGGTAATTCTCAAAGGATGTGGCTTTAACTAATGCTCTTAACCAGTGGAGCTTAGTGTTAATGGTTACCAAGAGAAAGGCTATTTACGTGAATTCGGTCAGCCCACAGGCTGCTTCGCCAACCAGCCACACACTTCACCGTGTGTGTGAAACTAAAGAGAAAATATCAATACCGTAGAGAAAAAGAAAAGAGAACAGTAATTAAAGGTGGCATTCAGAGAGTTGAATATGGGTGTCTGTGGTGGAGAGGTCTATAGGAGAGGTGGATGTCTAAGTTCCACTTAAGAACTGTCCAGGAGATCTGCTTGATGCAGTCAGAGCAATCTAGACAGCAATTCCTCTCATCCTGTTTGATCACCTGAGTTGCTCTTCAGGCTTCCCTGGCTGTATTGAGTCAGAGCCTGTAGCAGGAGCTTGAGCACCTAGTTCTCAGCTAGAGATCTCCCTTCAGGTATCTGAATATACAGCTATTTCCTGCAATAAGCATTTTTGTCATTAAGAAAAGCAAAACTGTCTTTTGTCTGGTGTCTTTACACATTAACGACTTGTCCTTTTTTGAAAGAAGAGGTACCTGTAGCTTAGGACAGAGAAGAGTTTTTCAGAATGATTTACTCCATGAACAATTCAAATTGATCGTCTTGCAAAAAGCAGCAGTCGTGTCTACTTCAGAAAAGTTTCTTCCCATGTAAATTTGGGAAACTGTTTTGAGTTAAAACTAGCCCAACAACATATAGAACTTTAAGGGAATATCTGACACAAATTACCATATTCTCTATGAGGGATTTGCAGACAGGAAACTTCTCAGTTATCACAGTTCCTCTCTAGCCAGTCTCAGAAGTGATAGACTTTCATTTCTGCAAATATTCAAGATTTCTTATTATGAAAAAAAAAAAAAAAGATGTAAAAACAAGCAAGCTTATATCTCCATCTAGTGATCATTAAATGCTAGCTATTAAAATAAACACTGGAGCATGAGTAGCCTTCTGTGACCAGCATTGATAGTCCCTGGCGTATGCTTTGGGAAAAGTAAGGAACCTGTATTTTTGCATTTTCCTATTTCTGGGATCTGGGTGAAGCTAGCTTATATACACTGTTGCCTTGTGGCTGCTTCCTCCTCACTCCTGTGAAAATATATAGTTAAACCCTGTGGTGTTCTCGGAGCTCAATTGTTTGATGAAGGTTGAAGCTTTAAATTTCTTTAGCCATTTTTTGGATTAAAAAAAACCCAAAACTCTAATGCTAGAATTAATTAAAAACAAAACTTTTTTTTTTTAAACTCATAAATGATTCCAGGTGATGCTGATAATTGAATTCTTACTATGGCCACAGCGTTGCATCAGTTGATCCATACTGATATAGAAGCCATTCCCTTGACATGCAGCATGTGGTCTAGAAGAGACCATGATATTTTTTCTGCTTTTGTATTACAGAAGCCCTTTAGCCCTAGGCCTTAGCGTGATATTAACTGATCAGAGGGCAGATCTTCACTAGCCATCTAAGCTTGCAAAAAAAAAAAAGAAAAAAAGATTGATTTGAAATTTGAGTATGATAACAGCAGAACTGTATTCATGATTTCCAGATAAGGATGGGTTTAATGCTTGTTCCATTTAAAACATAAATCCTCTGGTTTGATCACGTATCTGAAAATTTTAATACCTATTTTCTGCTCTCTGTGCCTCACAGCTGACTCCAGAACAGCTGGAAAAAAAGTACTCATCTAGCTTTTTTTTTTTTTTTTTTTCCTCCCCCTGAAGTATACCATCCTGGAAATAATATACTTTTATCACAATTCCTAGAAATAATATACTTTTATCACAATATACTTCCTATAATCAGGTACCTCTTTAGAAGTGGAAACATGGAGCACCCAGGTGATAAACTGTTTAACACCACTGTGGAAGTATTACCTGCTGATGTAAGTCTCTCACTTCCTGCTGTAAAATACAATGTTGTTTCATTTTATGAATGATGTTGGCATAAAGGACCATGTCCTTTCAGCACTGTTGGAGATTTTACTCTTCTGTTGTTACAGGAAATGGTGAGAAAAGCACTGCTTGACCATGGAAGTGCATTCAACTACCCAGCAACCAAAGATGGATATTTAAAGATAGGTAAATTGTTTACTTTACTTCCCAAACCAGAAAATTTGTTCTTATATATAAAACATTTCTATACTTGAGAACTTCATTAACTGTGTACTAAATACAGCGTTCCAAGGTGAACTAGGAAGGAGAAGAAACAGTTCAAGCTACTGCATGTTGTAGTATGTGATATTTGACCACTTATTATTCTACTTTTAACTATTAAAAACCCCTACCAGTAGTTGCAAAAGCCAAGGCATCTGATTAGAGGAATAATTCATATACAGCTGGCAGTCTAAATAGGATAATTAATTGACTTTTACAGGCTTAACTGAAGAGAATAATTTATTTATGATGACCTCAGTAACTTGTGCTCCATCCTGAAATGAAGATGGAGCATCTCGTAATGCATCTCTCCCATGTCTGTCCACACCTGAGCTTGCCCGTTCTCCCCTCCTCAGGGCAGTCCTTGATCTCTGCTCTACACGAACTGCAGCTCCTCCGCACACACTGCCAAGGTCTTGTGCTAAACTGAAATGCCACCACGTGCACAAAACCAGGCTAATGCGGCATGTGCTTTGCCCCCTGTCTTCTCTGTCCCTCCTACCACAGCTCTGCTCCTCTCTCCTGACACCTCATTTCCAGTTTTCCAGCACTTCTTGTTTGCTTTAATTTGAATCTTTCTCCCACTTCATTTTGGCCCTTTTCCTCAAATTAGAGCTCTAAAACCAAGTGATGTCAACTCTCAATTGCACGTGCAAGTTGATAGGAAATGAACGTCACACGTGGGATGAACTTTTTTCATTATGCTGCAGTGCTTCTATACCAGTTTAAGATGGATGAAAAGAGAAAATGGAGAGGAAAGAGAAGGAATAAAAAGGAGGGGGAAAGAGAAGGAATATATCAGATGTGATCAGTGATTCCTAGTATGTCTTTTAAAAAGAATTATAACTCTGAGAAAGCTCTTTTGATTCTTTAACATGACCATATACATAATATACATATTGCCATCACTACCCTTTTTAAAAATTTCTTTTAACATTTCTACGTGGTCATATTTGTTAACCTTTTTTTTTAAAGTAAGCTCTTACTAGCCTGACTGAAAAATGAATTATTCTGTTCAATATGATTCTTCTTGTTTATAGCTTGATCTTTCAGTTTTTATAGTTTGAACTTTCCCAAATGATTTTTTTTGGTAATGTTGCATTGCTTGAGGTAATTTATAATTTGTAATTTAGACCCTTCACATAAGTTCACTTGAAACTATATTTTCTCCTAGCATATAGCATTACTGATATTTTTAAAATTTTTATTTAGGTACTTTTGAAAATGGAATTTCAGAGGGCAGCATCAGTCTGTCAGTAGGAAAAATACAGGCTATTCGTCTGTCAATCAATTCTGATTCTCCTGTATGGGCCATACTTAGTGAGGTAAGCATATAGGAAGCATTTTAATAAATCTTTTATTAAATTGGCTGCAAATCCTTTTGCCACTTAGTTCTTTAATTTTCACCTAATTTTGAATGGAAAGTTGTTCAAAAAAAACTTCCCTGAGTGAAGAAATATATTAATTTTTCAAGGGAGGAATCCAAAAAGTACTGAAAAATGCTTAAATGGGATGATTCCCTGGTTTCTGTAACACTGTAAGTACAGTAACTGGAATCTGGGTCACGGCTTTGGTGAGGGTAAACAAAGCAAAAGAGGCAGCTCAGCATTTTTAGCTACTTTTCAGTCACCACTTTAGCTAGTAGACACAATATGCAAACATTGTCAGATTAACACAGATGGTTTTTTCCTCCAAGTGTCTGAATGTGTGTGAACCCCGTAAGTACAAAACATTCAAAAGTAGTCACTGAAGAGAATTACTAGAACTTTAAACTATTGCCCTGCCTGTGAGGAGAAAAAACTGATGTTTTAGTCAGTGCTTTGCACATTCTAAAAAATAATTTAGCTTCTGATTTTTTTTTCAGGTGTTTATCAAGACCTCAGAAAAATGAAACCTGAAAAAATGACTCTTTGAAGTGCCACTTTCTAGAGACTTTTCTGAAAACTGGGCTAACAGCAGCAGAAAGCCTGTCTGGCTGAAAAGACCATACCAAAGCAAATCCAAAGTACTTAGTTCTTAATACTGTGTTTCAGAAAAGAGTGGAGGTAGTTTTTGTTGTTGTTTACTTTTTTTTTAATGAAGAATATTAAAAGCTGTGAAGAGCCTGATGTTATATTGTAGAATAAGTAATTCTACAAAATGTACCTGGCTGATATTTCAAATATGAAAAACCTCACCTTAGTGTGGAAACACTGAATAACTGTTCTTACTAACAATTGACAAGATTTTACAGAATA
>JAVCKT010087884.1:0-14514 GCA_032273925.1 Rhynchotus rufescens
GAGAAGAGAAGAGAAGAGAAGAGAAGAGAAGAGAAGAGAAGAGAAGAGAAGAGAAGAGAAGAGAAGAGAAGAGAACAAGAAAAAGAAATGCAAAGCTTTTTAAAAATAAAATAGCGAGCCCCAGGGGAACATATGACGCAATCTCCCTCCTCCTTTTCTTTCAGCTGTCTTATGCAGCATACATACGCTGCTTTGTGGGAGGACCTCTGAGAGGAAGCTGCCACAGGTGCTAGTAAAAACTAACCGCATTTTTCTTGCAGCTTCATAAGCATCTGCCTCGTCGGTCTGTTGAGTCTCTCATTGCAGTGTGCACTGAATAGCTACACATAATCTCAAAGCAGCTTTGCTGAGACCTGAAGAGAGACCAGGAGACTGATTGACCATGGTAGTGCTATGATTTTTTGCTCCCCTCTAATCTTTTACAACACTTATCTGTTTATTAGGTCGTTATAGCACCCAAGCTTACTTGTGGCTTTCTGTAAAACTGCAAAACAACAAATGTCCCTTGATTCTCAGGAAACCATACAAAACCACAGTAGAAATCTGTCAGCTATTCTAAAATGCCTTCTCACTCTGTCTACTTCGGTAGGGATGAGGAGACTAAGACAGACCAAAATAAAAACTGACCTGATGCTGTACCTAAAACTGTAATGAAAATGAACATTTAATACCTGCTTTAACTTTTTTCCATAAAAAGGTAAATATCATTGCATTTTTTTTTCTCTGTTAGTCTAGCTGTTGTGGGAATTCCTGCTCAGGAATAAACCTGAAAGTGAAGTTGTCAAATGAAAGAGAGACCAGCTTACCTCCCTGTGCTGGGCAGTAGTGGGAAAAAGGTCACTTCTCCCATCTGATCAGCTCATGGGGTAGACACACATGTAGGCAGCAATGTTCACCCTCGACACAGGCAGGGAGCCCTTCCTGATGTCGTTGCTTCTTCCTCCCAGACACCCACAGAGATAACGTCCTTTTTCATGCATCTCATTTCATGCCTTCTGGTCCATGTCAAATTCACAGCTACCACCTCCTTTTTGCTCTTGAGCATTTTGGTGTTTGGGAGAAGGAGTTGTCTAAAAAAATGTACACAGCATCTGAGTCGGTGGAGAGAAACAAACACTTCTAGGGTACAAATCATCTCATCCTGAAGCAGATAGATACATAAAAAAGTTAGACCAAATCCTTCTCAAAAATGTCACAGGTGGACGGTCAGTGTATTCTTCCTGTTTTTTACACTCTTTTCTGAAGTGTCTGCTACTTAATGACTATGGTTGAAAATGGTGTAATGGGCTTCATAGTCATCTGGTCTGACTGACTGCATTGGTCAAAAACAGTGGCTGCTGAACTCACCGGTGTTCTGGTAGATGCTGCTTGATATCTTGTGTCCCCTACCTCCAAAATGTATTCCCTATCTCCTTTCATTATACATATGGATTGCACCCCTCTATTGCCCATTTCTGCTGTGGGGATGATATTAAAATTATAGCTCTCTCCTTAGCCAAGTAGTATTGAATTGATTGTTGATTTCCTGCAGGATTCAGGCCATAAGTGTCTCAAGTCACTTGATAGATACTTATTTAGTGAGTCCCAGAGAATGAATTTGAACATGCAGTTTTCAGGAAATAATTATCAGATATTTTCTAACTCTTTTGTTCTAATTATGATATTCTGTTATGATTTATGTCTACTATTTAACCATTAATTTATGGAAAGAAAGATCATGAGAATAATTTATTGGGAGAGCGTTGCACAATATATGCTCTAAATAAGCCACAGAAGGAAAATGTATCTGTATTTAATACAGTCTTCATTCTTCATTTCTCTTCATGGAGACATACAGTCTTCATTTAATACAGTCTTCATAGCTAGGTAGGATGCTTCCTACTTACCTAGCTAGTGAATGAAGAATAGTATCTCTACTAGAACTCTTATTTTTCTTATATTTCTATTTTTTTATTAAGAACTCTTATTTTTCTGCATCATCTTCAAAAACCAAAACCTTTTTAATGTACCAAAGCAGTTCACTTCACAACTGCCTGAAAATACTTAAGCCTAATTCAATGTCTCAGCATTTCCAAAGGTTTTTGACATTTGTGGTTTTGTCACCACCATTCAGCAAAATACAACCTAACTTCATGAACAGGTTTGCCCAGTCCGGAAGTGCATTTTCCAGTGATTCAATGACTCATTAAACCAATTTCTCCCAGCTCTAGAACTGCAGCATTTCATGGAAGCCAGCTCTTTGCTCAGTGATGACTCTGAGAGTCAGTAGGAGTGTTGAAAGCCTGGTTCGTGGGCTGCACAGCCATCTGGAAGTATCTTCTGTGGTAAGTTCTATATTTCTGGCACTTCCTCCTCTGCCTTCTTTCTATCAATCATCTGATCTATCAATCAGATTTGCAGTATATTCTTTACCAGGGATAAACCTATGAGACTTTGTGTTCTTTCACTGATCAGCTTGTGATTTGATTTGTGTGGCCAAACGTGCTCTGTTTGCCCCTCTGCTTTCAGACTGAGTGGTTTCACCTCCTGCAGTTGTGGGTCATGCCAAACATTTACGGCTTTACATCATATAGGAAAGCAAAAAAGTATGTGTCATTTGCCTACAGATATTTTTCCTTTGCATGGAGAAGATGTCCCAAATGTGTTCAGAAAATTGTGCCCAAACCAGCATTGGCCTGACGAGACCCTGGGCCATCACCACAGTACGGCCTGCTGCTCTGCTGATGGCTAATGGGAAGAGCTGGTTGCTTTGCCTTGCTCCATCCCTCCAAGGCCTGTGGCAGGAGCCTGTGAGGACTCAGCCTGAACTCCTTGACCTGGAGGCCTGGGGAAGGTCAACCTACACCTGTGCTTTTGCTGGTGGCAGTTTGTGCTCTAGACCACATTGTGGTGGAGCAGTGGGTCCATGGGCTTGATTCTTCGGCCACCCAGTCCCTCAGTTATTTCTGCAGCTGCTAACATTTCTTGTGGTTCTTCGCAGCTCTTGTATCCCACTTACCTTATCCGTCTGCTGATCCTTGATCCAGTGTCTATATGTTCTGTCATCCAGGTGTTCTTAAACCGAGCTGTCTTTTTGGGATACAAAGTGCACGGTTCAATATTCAAAGTGTAACAGAATTCAGGAAAGGTGGTAAGCAAAGCCTTCCTGAATTACTAAATAAAAATGCTGGTAACATTTTCTACCACTGGAGACCTGCCGGTCACTCAGATACTTCTTTGGGAGGTAGCTTTTGCATACCTTAATCACCTGCTCAGACTATAAATTCTCTGATGAGGGACTATGCCTTACAATACATGTGTACCACAGCTCATGCAGTATGTTTCCATTGCTGACTCTTACCACGAGATGGGAAGACTTTGCAAAGGTGGTTTCTGAAACAAGTGCACTGGCAGCTCTGCTTATTGAGGGTCATAGATCTTTCTAGCTTACAGATTATGACTTCTTTGGGTCTGTGTCCAAGTTGTCTCGGACACAAGAAAAACAGTTATGGCAATACAGATAGTATCACAAAGCAGCAACATTTGCAGCTACAGATTAGTGGTTCTGCTGTAAGGGAAGGCTGGCACAGCAGGCGCTTGAGGGGATGACCTATATTTGGTTTGTGGCTATGTAGTACCTGGTATTTCATAACCCCACATGCTCCCCTCCTGTTATTCATATTGACTAATAATAATAACAACAACAAGATTTTTGCAAGTTGTTTACCATCCACGCATATCTACCCTCAAAAAAACCCAGAGGAAATAACATGAAGTAATATCTTGTTTCTATTTATAATCAGGAAAAAAAGAAAAAGATCATTCCCAGTAATAAAAGAGACAGATGTTTATCTACTGTGACAGAAATGTTGAGTCATTTTTTTGAAATTCCAAACATGAAGTTTCCTTTGCTCATTTAAAGCTGCTTCATTGGCTCTCGCAACCTACACCACCACCTCCTCTTTCTCATTATCTTCACCAAGTTCCTCTCTCATTCCTTATGGTGCCTGGATACATGTGAAGAAATGGCCTGGATTCAGCCAGAGATGCCAGGAGCTGCCTGCTCTCTTCCCAGAGACTGTGTGACTTTCTCTCCCATCCTTGGCCCAAGGTGCCACCTCTGTTACCTGGATGTGCAGGCGGCTCAGGGAAATCTCCCTGTAGCTCCACGTAGGTCACCTGCCCAGTGGCTTTTGCAAAGGCATCAGAAAAGCATAAGCTGCCCCTGTACTAGTAATCATTTCTCCATCTTCTGCCTCAGTTTTCCTGGCTGTAAAATGGGACAAATCAAGCAGATCTTTCGCCAGGATTTGAGGACCAGGGTGGAAAAGGCTTGAGTTAAATCTACTGCAGTAGATCCAAAGGCATTGGTGTTTTTTTGTGCTCAATGCTGACTTCACATAACTCTCTTTGCAAAGAGTTCCAGAATAAACAGATAAGTTTATTCTTATCTATATAAGAGTACATCTTGTAGAGTGGTCATTCACTCCCTTCTCATCCTAAGGGAAGACTTAGGTTTTTGTCCTAAGAAATGTAAGGCAAAGCTATCGATAACATCTCTGCTAAAATTACTCTTCTGTTTCCAGGGATTCAGCCAGCTAGTGATGCTATTCATTTGCATAGCTGTTACCTAAGTAAATAAATGTGCTGTTTTCCTCACTGTGCAGCTGAGGAAAGTGGGCCACAGCACTTGAGTGACATGGCTCTGGTCACACAGAAAGGCTGTGGCAGAATCCAAATGTGAAACCAGATTTCTTTTCAGTCTGAGTTGCACCCATGGGCCAATCACTTCTAGAAAATAGCTAAAACCAAACCAAACCAAACCAAACACCATGTCAAGACATGTCCTGAAACTGCCTAATTACATTAACAATAGCCACTGACATATGAGATATTTTTGCAGTTCAGTGGGTGCCTCTGACTTTCAATTATTTGGTATGCTGGTTTTTATTCATTTGAAGCATTGTTTGAAGTTGCAGTTTGCAGTTTCCTATCTGCATGTTCAGACAAAACTCCTGTTATAGATTTTCCATGCTAAACAGTTAGAGTAGCATGAGTGAGCAAATGATTCAGGGCCTTGAAAGTGCTGTTACCAAGAGAAATTCAAGCAACTATTTAATCAAACTGAGCAACAAAGACACAATCCTGGTCCACACAAATTTAAGCTGAGAAAAAGAAAGGTTTGAACTGCTCGTCAGTGAAAACTGTCAATAAGGATTGACAGATGAGGAGAAAAATAACCATGGTTTTCATCTATCTGTTTGCCTCTCTGTCAATCCAGTAGGAAAGAGAAACAAATCCATAAAACTAAGGTTAATTAATACTGGCATCTCTCTTTGAAAGAAGTGGCAGATCTATCATCACTTAGAGCTAGATGTCTAACAAGATACCTTGTAGTTCTGGCGAGTTTACGGGTTCAGTTGTGCTCAGTAAGGAGATTGCCAGGGAAGCTGGAAGGAGGATTCATTCTGATGTATCCTGGAAGACAGATTTAGCTCAATACAGAAGACACAGCCTTTGGAAATGTATGCAGCAAAAAACCTCCAGATATTTGTTTATACATCACAGATGCATGGCTGGAGCCATCTTAAGCATGCTCTACACTTGGGGTACAACACTTACATCTCTGCATAACTGGCAGATTTCTATTCCTCCAGCATGAGTTACCGAGTGCTTGAGGAGATTCCTGGCTTGACTTAGATATGATCTGAGTTATAATTTCTGCAGAAAGAATCAATAAAAGAGAACAACAATAGAACTTTAATGTTTTCTCAGTCTCTAGTCCCCAAGATGCTCTTTACCTATAGGATAGAATTGCTATCTATGCCATGACTGCACTATCTATTGTTTTCCCACAATGGCAAAGAGAATCACTGATTTTTTTTATTCCAGGCACGTGTTCAAGGCTGAAACTGCATTAAACATGACAAATCTGAGGACCCAGATTGAGTTCAGTGCTTAGGAGCCAAGAGAGACCACTCATTTAAAAGAAGCTGAGTGTTTACAGATTACAAACAGCCATCTCTTTGCAGACAGGTGACTCAACATTGATCTATTCTGAAGAGATATATTTTCAACCATTCTACTCTAAGATGACCAGAATGTTTATATAGATAACAATTTAAAATGCCATAAGCTTTGTTTTAAAGAACCTTAAGCTTTGTATTTGTTCTCTCAGACTCCATGATGTTTTCATAAGGAAACCCCCAAAAACTAGGTGACATATATGGTTTGGTCTGGAAACCATGAGCAATTCTGTGGTTTTGCTTGGGTTTGCACTGAAACTAGTCAAAGCTGGGTAGCTTTTTTTCTGGCTGAATTTTACTTAGAGATTTTGAATTCATTCATACCTGAAACTGAGAGCAAAATGCAGGGGGCATGAACCCATATAGTCTAAAAGAAGGAAAAAGTGTTTGCATGAAACCGCAGCTCAGGTTTGCTAATTGAGATTAGCACCAGGTTCAGTGGCTCTGCAGTGTTTGCTGCTGACTCACTGAACCTTGGTTGCTGTTCAGTGGACCCCATGATTCTTGGTTACTTGTAATTGCCAGTTTTATTGTGGGAAAATGCATATACAGAGACATTGCTGTTTTTAAGGTGGCATCTTTGAAGGCACAGGTGAGCATAAGAGAATTCTTTCTGCTTTTCTCTATCCACTTGGATATCTAGCTTTTCCAAAATGGAAGAGATAAGGAGGAGGAGTTCTACTAGAAAAACACTGCTTATGTCATCCAACAATTCATGGTGATGGTCCTTTTGACCATCTTTCGGACCTCTGAGCTGTTGTTCAGCCAATCTGTGAAGGGTAAAAAATCTCGATTTTCCATCAGAAACGCTCCTGTGGTGTGTTGCATACTGAAGGAAATACTAAGACATTTCTATAAAGACATCAAAACCAGGAAGAAAAGGGAATTTAGGGGGAGAAAAACAACACAAGAATGCCCAAGATTAACTTGCTCAACATGAGTTCTGGGCTTCACAGTATAAGAGGGATGTGGAGCTTCTAGAGAGGGTCCAGCGGAGAGCAACAAAGATGATTAAGGGACTGGAACATCTCTCATATGAGGAAAGACTAAGTGAGTTGGGCCTGTTTAGCCTGGAGAAGATTGAGAGGGGATCTGATTAATATATATAAGTACATGAAGAGGGAATGTAGGGAGGAAGGGGCCAAGCTCTTCTCATTGGTGGCCAGTGAGAGGACAAGGGGTAATGAGTATAATTTGAAACACAGGCAGTTCCATCTCCATGTGAGGAGGAACTTCTTTCCTGTGAGGGTGACAGAGCCCTGGAACAGGCTGCCCAGGGAAGGTCGTGGAGTCTTCTTCTCTGGAGATCTTCAAAACCCGCCTGGATGCATCCCTTCCAACCTTAACCATTCTGTGATTCTGTGATTCTATGAGCTTACAAAAATTGAGTCTGACATTTCTAAGTTTTCTACATTACGTTAACTCAAGAGAAGCTGAAGGAGAAACGATGCAAACATGAATAGAAATGCACAGAACATTAGTGCGCTGTTCAGTCAAAGATAGAAACACCAAATTTGATTTTGCAGAGGGCACATGGAACAGGATATATTTTGGACATGTCCTTCTTGTGGATAAGAAATACAGCTTTGGATATTTCTAGGGTAATTGCTTCCAGCTGATGCACTATTTTGCCTGACATTTCCCTTTGTAGGGATGAAGAAAGACTGTGTCTCACGGTCAAGTATTTTGCTTTTTCAGTCTCTCCCATAAGTTTTCTCCTACTATGTCAATTAATGGCCAGTTTTTCAGAAGCAATCATGACCTAACAGTCCTGGGCTGTAACGCAACACAGAGATGCCTTGGTTTCCTCATCCCCTTCTCTGAATGCACCTGATGGAGGTGGCACTCATGCCCTGGAAAACTGCTGCCAGGTAAAGTGGGTGACATCTTTTAATCCCCAAACTTGGCATTCGCAAGAGCTTTAGCCTCTATTGGCGCTTAATCAGGAAGGTGGCATCTCTCCCACATGGTGGGTATGATTTTTCCACAAACAGTGCTAACAAGACTTAATTCAAAAAGACCTCAGTCATTTCCTCTTCCTTTAGCTATCTGAAAGGCATCTGGACCAAACTACTTCTGTAGGCTAATTCTATAATTTCTCCATGATAGTGTCTTAGGACATAAACACTACCGGAGTGAGTCACTCCATCTAACTAAGATAACTATGTTAGGCTAGGATGAGTCACTTACCAGCAGTCCCATTTCTCTCCACTACCTAGGGAGATAGCACGATGCTCTTCACACTGACACCTGCCCTCAAAACTGGCACCAAGAGCTGAGATGCTCTGAGATGCCCAGCAATCCTGAAAAATCTATCCCTTGTCAATAGCAGCACTGTCAAAAGCCAAGTTTACCTGCTGTCAAGAAAAAAAAAAAAAAAAAAAAAAAAAGGGAATTTCACTACGGAAAAATGATTATATGGAGATGTAAATTAGCACAATCACAAATTTGAATAATTGCAGATTACATAGGGTTGGAGATTGATCAGCTCCATTTAGAGGTGTTGACTGCAGCTAAACACTGTATTGCTCCAAGAAAGTGACTTGTTACTTTTTTATGGTCATTTGCTGTTGTTGTTATTGCTGTTGTTTTTACTTTCAGCTGTATCTACAGGAGACCAGAGCAAAGCCAGAGCTGGCAGGCGGCCCAGGTTCAGAGCTGCTGGTGGCCTGGGTCTGACCTGTGCTAACTACTGTGAGTTTTTACTGTGAGTAAAAAGCTCCATATGACTTTCACAGTTCAATACTGGTCAAAATATCTCTATATGCTCAAGCTCCTGATTCAACTCACATCCACTGTGTACAGGCTTGAGGGCCCTTTTGGGGAGCATCAGTTGCCAAGCTACTCTATGTAGGGACAAACATGAGCTGGTATCAGACGTGTTCCCTACAAGTCACTTCTCATTTGGTAAGGCCCAAAGCAGAGCCTTGCATACACCTGCACATAAAAAATGGTCCAGAGACTGGAGTGCACAGCAGTGATGAAGCCCCGAAGCCCATATGGAGGGTCTTCTGACTTCTTCATGCTTCATTTCCAATCCTGAACAGGGAGATGGGGGATACAGCAGTGCTGAGCCGCAAGTCATCTCAGATGACTTTGTGGTGACCTTTAGCTCTGGTATGTAAAGTAGCCAATATAACACTGCTGTGAAAATTTTGCAATATCTTTACTTCCTTGGGCTGCAGGGATGGGAAAAATAAACAAATTCACAGTTTTCCTTGAAAAGAAGAGTGATGGATTTATATTATTTTGAGAACAGCAAGCTATTGAAGACTTTCAGCTTGTCAGAATTAGAAGTGTACTTTTATCCTGCATTCTTTTTCTTCCTGTGATGCATAGACTGCGTTTCAAGTTAGGTGTGACTTTGACTTTTCCCAACAAGATTTAATATCCGAACACCACACTCAGCAGATTTTGCATATATCTCTTTTTTATAAAATAGGGAGATTTATTACCAGTCAAATACAGAATGACATTTTTTCATGGGGTCTTTTTTTTCTAATCTTGATACACCACACTGCCAGCTAAATTAAACTGTGATATGATTTCGCTCTTCCAGTGAATTTTAATGAGAGATGATTCAGCCTCTACGAAAGTGTAATTATTTTGCAACTGACCTCCATATCACTCAGCTCTCCTTAACCAAAAGCTTTTAATAACACTTTTTGTTGGTCAGGGAACACAAGTAACAGCTTTTAACATAAATCAGACCAACAAGCCTTACATTCAGGATAACACTTCGTACAGTGGCTGATGCTACAAGTTTTATATTCATTTCCTATGCAGGGATATAGCTCATATTATAGTCTAACATTTCCAAAGCAACACATTTCCTAATCTAGACCATCATAGACATGCCTCCAGAGAAACCTGAGCTCCTGTTTTTCACCTAAGAGGCATTTTTCAAAGCTCTTGCTCTTCTGTGGCCTAAGGCCTTTACATGCCAAGGACTCAACATCCTTCCGATTTTCTGGAATGTCAGGTGCCTGAAATTTCCAGACACTATTGAAAATCTCATTCTAAATAATAATTCTGCATTTTTAATTTAAGTGATGACTGTAAACACATCATTTCTTCCAGCTTGATAATTCCTGCATTATCTTCTTCATCCCACTCCTGAGAATACAGAAAGTTCTAATACCCAGAAAAGAGCATTTTCATTTTGATTGAATATTATGATCAAATGCTGCTGAAAGATACCGAAGATTTTCCAGCAAGCTAGACGTCTCTCCAGAGTGGAGGTTGGATGGGAAGAACAGTTACTGGCTGGGCAGACAGTAACTCCTTCTGAGGGAAGGCACTTACCGGCAATTCCATGGAAGTTATTGCACTTTTATAACTGCTCCATTTGTATCACTTTATTATTTCATTTTATTATCTATCTTAATGCCCCTGGTTTCTACCTGTACTTCAAGAAAGATGGATGGTGCATATTATATACAGCATAAAAGGGTGTTTTTCCCCTAGAACAAATTTTCAGCTAATTTAATATACATGCTTTTCTATTGCCTTACAATATTGACTGAAATAATTCTTTTGAACAAAGAAGTTGGTTTCATAGCAGGAATAAACACTGGGTGACTTCCCAGGGAGATAATACTGCACACTGGTAGCTCTAACCTTTCTTTCTTTTCTCTTATATTGTTCATGTTTGATGTCTAATGTTATTCGGTAATTTTATTTGAGAAGGAAAATGGCAAAAGAACATTTCTATTCTTGGATACCTTCCAATATATTACAAAAGCAGAAAGCTTGGATGATAGATACAAAGCATCTCTCTCAAAAGCCTGTTTTATTGCAGTGGCAAAAATTATCCTCACAAAGATATTTTAAGAGTAGGAACTGGAGTGTCATTTACTTTGTTCAGTGACGGAGTTTGGATCAGGAGCACAATAGGCCCAGATTCTAAAAACTGCCTGTTTTCTTTTTCTTTTTCTTTTCTTTAACTTTGTTCCATGCTAAATTATTGATTTTCAATAGGAATTAGGCTACACTATGTTTTCGAAAATCCTATCTGTAGTGCTTTATGCTGATAGAAGTTGGGGGTTCTCTGCACTTCCGATCAATGGCAGAATATTTCTAGCCTGGAAATTCTTCAGCTTCACGTCTGCCTCTGATGGGCAATGTAGTGCGTGGTGTTCAAGAAACCAAAAAGCAAACATGGGTTAGACCTCTTCCGATTCCCAAGTGAGGATTCACCTGTTACTCCTGTAGTATCAAACATTGCAGAAGTTTTGGGGAGTGAGGTTGTAGTCTGTGCTCAGCAACAAGATCTGGGCACAAGCACCCCTGTCCCTCTGCCGAGGCTGAGACATGGGGTACAACCATATGCCAAAGCACAATGCAAGTGAGTGAGTCAACGCAGAAAGCTTAGGAACCTGTGATTCATATCTTGAGTACTAATGGCCTTTTACTGTAACCTCAATTGACTGATTTTGCATTTCCATTTTAAGTGATTTGCAGGTGCCTCAATGTGTTTGCGTGTGTTAATGCGTGTACATATATGTGGGGGGAGAACACAGGAACACTTCAGCTAAAATGGCACCGTGTTTAAGGGAAGAGGAAACAGCAGAGCTCTCTCTTTGGCAATAAGAGCCTAATAGCATTATTTTTGCTATGTAAGACAATTACCATCACTGCTATCCTAGGAATCTGTTTAGATGGTCAAAGATACAATATGGTGCATTTCCTCTGAGCTAGCATAGATCTTTACAAGCTAAGGACCAGATTTAGGTAGCAAACTACATGTATAAACACAAATGTTGTTTTTGATGGGAGATGAACCCAAATCAAGTGCAAGATGAAACAAAAAGTCCGAAGGGTATCTATGCCCTCAGTGCCCTGGCATTTCAGCAGCAGTTGGTTCCTGAGTAGCTCTGAAGAACTGGCCATTAGTGTCTTTCAGGAAGGTTTTCAGTTCTCACAGATTTCAAAGGAGGGTAAATTTCCATTGACTACATGGATGGGTTTTCAGTTCTCAGCAAGTTTGGTTTCTTTCTGCTGAAAAGTAGTTAAACAAATATTAAGAAGGGGCTGGGATACTTTGTATTTTTCTGATAAACAGAGTCACTTGTAAACTCTACCAAGAAATAATTAGAACTTCTGGTTTTGTGGTTCACTTGTTTTCTCCCACTTTGTCCTTTTATGCAAAGATCATTGCTGCCAAGGCTGCAGCATGAACTTCATAGTAAAGAGTCGATGCAAATACAGGGCGAACACCTGCTGTTCAGCCTCTTGAACCAAAACTGGGGAGAATGGACAAAATGCTAGTCAGCAGGCATGGAGGTAGTGAGCTGTGCCCTGGAAATCAGATTGATGTAATTGGGCAGAGAGTGGGACAGAGTTAGCAGACGACATGAGCAGTTACTAATCCTACTGCAGTTACTAATTACTACTGAAATAGCATCTGTCTGTCTCTGATAGCAGGTACTATCTATCTCTGGTACTATCTCTGAAAGTACCTCACCATGTACAAGCCAGGGGAGGCAGGTTACAACACCTTGAGCTCACTTATTTAATGAAGATGTGAGAGAGTTTATTTACTGCCTAAGAAAAAGTTACAGAAGCATTCATCTATCCTGCAATGTTCATTTCTTAAAAATTACTAGTTGCCTAAGAGAATGCTTCCCTTAGCAACATTTCCCGCTATTTCCTCCAACACAAAAATAATTGTTCATTAAACCTGCTCTTATTTAGGACAGCCTTTAATACCTTCGCTATTTTGGAATTTTCTGTTGCATATAATCATTGTAGGACTGGGTGCTCTGTCCTCCCATTCATCATCTGCCTACTGAGAAGTGCATTTAGCTCAAGTACATTTGATCTTGGAGAGCTGCCTGTGCAAATTGCTGTGCAGCCACAGAAGCCCATGAGCCCCCACAGAGGCCCCAGACAGGCTGCCCAGGCAGGTTGTGGAGTCTCCTTCTCTGGAGGACTTCAAAACCTGTCTGGATGCCACCCTGTGCCACATGCTCTAGGTGTCCGTGCTAGAGCAGGGACTAGATGATCTCTAGAGGTCCCTTCCAACCTTAACCATTCTGTGATTCGGTGAGAGCATCCTTGTATACCTGCAACCCATCATGAGCAAGAGAAGCCAAACAATCTTTTCATGTATAGGAGAAGCTAGTGGGTCACTTTAAGGTCTTTTTAGCTTGGATTCTCTCTCCTGCTTTTCAGAGCTGCCACGTTGTCAGAGATGGTGGGGGAACAACAACTGTGCTATGGATATGCATGGTCTGCTTCCAAAAGTGTGGGTCTGCTGCTGTATGGAACTAGACTAGCTTAAGGGTTCAAATGAGCCTTCATCAGCCAAAATGTGTAAATCTTTCCCTTGCAGCTCGAGATGAATTTGCAGTGCAAACCAGGACAAGCAACAGCCACATCTGCTAGCACATGCACAAAAGTTCTGCACGTAAGAGGCAGGCCTCTCTAGGTGAAAATCTACATCATCCACTCTTGAGCAACAGATTTATTGAAAAAGCTGTAAGCAAGGATATTATACGACTGTCTCATCTTCCCTTTTTCTGTGATTAAAATGGATTGGGCCTGTTTCCATGATAGAGGGATGCTTTCTCTCTGCATGATATAATTTGGGAGATCTATATAAGAGACTTCAGTATGCTTCATTCAAGAAACAAGTTTATCTGCTTTTCCTGTTCTGATAAGTCTTCCTAAGGTGTCTCCCAGTGCTGAAGGCAAAATACTGATTTAAATGGGCCATTAGTAAGACCTTGTTTGGCGATTCTTATGTCCTTCTATCACTGAGCTGTGAACAAACAACGCGCCTAGCCAGTTTGGTCATGTTCCACGAGTTAAGTGGTTTGCATAGAGATTAGTCAAAAGAATCATAGAATCATTAAGGTTGGAAAGGACCTTTAGAGATCATGTAGTCCAAACCTCCTGCACACACAGGTTCAACTAGAGCATGTAGCACAGGGCTGCGTCCAAGAAGGTTTTGAAGATCTGCAGAGAAGGAGACTCCACAAACTATCCAGGCATCCTCTTGCAGTGCTCTGTCACCTTCACTGTCAAGAAGTTTTTTCTTAAGTTCCTGTGGAACTTTTGATGCTTCATTTTGTGGCCTTTCTCTCTAGTCCTATTGGTGGCTGCCACTGAAAAGAGGCAGACCCCATCCTCCTCACTGCCTCCCTTGAGGTATTCATATACATTGACGAGGTCCCCTCTCAGCCTTATCTTCAGGCTGAACAGCCACAGCTCTTTCAGCCTTTCCTCATATGGCAGATGCTCCAGGCCCCTGATCTTCCTTGTTGCCCTGACTCTCCCCAGTAGTTCCATGTCCCTCTTGCCCAGAACTGGACACAATACTACAGATGTGGCATCAGCAGGGCTGAGTGGAAGAAGATGATCACCTCCCTCGACCTACTGGGGATGCTCTTCTTGAGGCACCCCAGGATTATAGAATCATAGAATGGCCAAGGTTGGAAGGGACCTCAGAGGTCATCGAGTCCAACCCCCCTGCACACGCAGGGTCACCTAGAGCACGTGGCAC
>JAVCKT010087925.1:0-14512 GCA_032273925.1 Rhynchotus rufescens
AAAACACACAGGCTATTTCCAGGTTGGCATAGGTGTAATGGTGCCAAACAATAGTTTAAAACGTGCTCCAGAATAAAATGAAGATTGCTTAAAAAAAAAAAAAAAACACTCAGTGAAAATTGTTTTAGTTAGCTAAACTAACAGGCATTTAAAACATGATATTCAATAGCTGTTTGCACTGCATAGAGAAACACGCAACTCTATTGTCAAGATGGAATAAAAGATTAACGCACATGTTTTTAAATGAGTAGATGTGTGCAATACTTGCCAGACTAGCTGAGGTAATGTGATTTGTTCCATGCCTGGGTTTACACAAAGTGCTTTTCTTTTATTATAAATAAGTTAGTGTATGGCAATGTCTTTATGGAACAATCTTTAGTTAATGGTTGTACTTAAGGTCTGCTTTCTTTAGCACCACAGATTCTGTCTAAAATGCTGTAGGGATAAAAATAACACCCACATCTAATTAGATGCCAAGGAGAAAAGCATCAAAAATTTTTTTAAACAACCAAAAAAAAAAAAAAAGAAAACACTTTATTTTTATATGATACTTGTTCACTTAAATTATATTTTAACAGCTAACATTGATTTTAGGGTATTTTGACTAATTCCAGTTTCTACAAGCATACCGAGGAGAATGCTAACATAAATACAAGGAATTCTTACTTTTTCTTATCTTTTGACATTACTTAAGACTACCACAGCCTGAAGAGCATGTTTGCCATGAAGAGTTCTACATATCTGTGTTAAAATTCCTTACAAAATAACAAAGACTCTGCTCTCTTGTTGAAGCTACCCTTCCACAAAACTAACATAAATAAATTGTTTCATCAGATCAAGTCATTATTGAAACTAGGTATTTAATAGAGAAATAAAAATGTAAAGCTCTATGATACACGTAATATATTTAAATACATACGTTATTTTCCTTGAGAAAAGCAGTTCTTCCATATGTAGATTTTGCTTCCTACAGTTACGAATGTAAAAACAAAACAAACAAAAACCCAGAACAGGTAACTGCTGACTAAATACTTCCATAATTTACAGAGTTAAGTGACCCAAGGCAAAAAGTTCAGATGGACACTGTATCACAGAAAATGTTAAAGCCTCAGGTGATACTATTTCCCTATTATCTCAGAGCTCTGAAACACAACACTAAAAGCTAAAAAGTAACTCCTTGCATCTGTTTATTGTCACAAAACAACAGAAACAGAAATAGCAGCAACCGTGTGTAAAAGCTATTGTAAGCCAAAATTCAACATTCTTTGTTGGAAGTCCTTTTTTTCTACTTGTGACTTGTTAAGGCTCAGTTCTCTGTCCTGCTTTATAGTCTTTCAGCAAAACTCACCTGATACCTAGACTTCATAATGCAGTCCTCTGCTATAGTGTATCAGAACTGAACAGCCTTTAACATTCAGAGAGGCAGCTTTTTTTTTTTTTTTTCCCTCCCCTCCTTTCTTGCTAATGCACATACAAACACATTCCTACTGACAAGACATATAAAAGAAATGATTTTATGTTAGTGGATATCTGAGCACCTTGTTTATCAATTTACTTTACCCACAGGTCTCTTCTCAGGCAATTAGATAAACCAAAATACCAATTATCCATCTCAAAGTCCTTGTAAAAGTAAAATGAAAACATTATGCTTAACTATAAGGGCTGAACCTTAATTTCTTCACCCATTAAACCTAAATTGATTGTATCAAGAAACTGAAAAAACATCTTACCTGGATTGGATCTTGTGTCAGTCTCATGGGCCCAATTTGTACCTCTGTAGTTGAAGCCTGCTAAATAAGAGTAATACAGTTTTTTTTCAGTATTGTTCTGAACAAGATTCCTTTTAGAAACAAGAATTCAAGATCAGACAAATCTACGAAGGATTCTTGAAGAAAGGAACATGACTAGCAGCCTTGTTCCAGTTACTCTGAAGTACCTCTTTGATGAACATTTTTTTACCAAATGCTTGATTTTGTCTTTGTCTTTAAATTGAAATGCTGTAGGGCTTCAAATGAAGAAAAGAAGAAATGCTTCTAGCTTTCCTTCTTCTCCCCAGAACATGGTACCCTGCTTATACAACAAGAGTTATATATTGCTTAATACTATACAAAGGTTTTTTTTTTTCTGACTAAAAAATGCCTTATTCATTTGAATGTAACACAGAGTTTCAAAGTCCTGTGACATATATTTGAGACTAGTATTTTACTATGTTTTTTTAAAGAAGTAATCTGTAAGACAGGAAAATTTGTCTGTATTGCAGATCTAGATTTATTTTCCAGAAATACAGCCCTTGGTTTGCAGGGAGGCAAAAAAAATGTTGCTACCATGTGAGTCATGATGATTTCAGAAGACATGACAGCATGAGAGGACATCATAATTTAATGCTGTTATAAGAAAGCTGTCAAACATTGGTTATGGCTGCTCTATATCCATATTTCCTAGGCGCTGGACAACCTTCTATACATTTTGTGCAGTGATAATTTCAATACACTTTTCCTGTATACTACCAATTTTTTCCATTTTAGATTATTACTTTCAGAATACTGGTGACCAATTGAGCAATATCTGTACTCTCCCATGGATGTATGTAAGAAAAAAGAATCCGTGCATCCTTAAAATATTACTTCCATTACCCATATGGAAGATTATTTACAAGTTCAGTATATAAAACGGCAGATTCTCTTCTTTTCTCATACCAGTCATCCAAAGTAACTTAGCCCTGCAAGCCATGTGTAGAACTGCCTGCAGGCAGATTTTTAGGATTTACTGTGATACTCAGGAATCATGAAATTCTGCAGCACTCTGCTCTGCATTGCTGGTTAGTTTGAGTCTTTTGCAGGAGTATTACCTTGTTTTTAAAACCAGTATTTTTCAAAGGAATGCAAAAAACATTGTGTGGCTGAAACTACTGGTAACCAGTTTTCTTCCTTATAAGACACAATACCTCGTTAAGTATTAACAGCCTTGCTTGCATGGGAGACAGTGGAATTACATATAGCTGTTACTGCCATGCTGGACTTCCATGCATCACTGACAGTTGATTCTTCTCAGCCCAGCAATGTACGTCAGAAGGTGGCCACAGGCAGCACTCCAAGAGATTAAACTACAAAGAGTCTGTCACTGTTTTCCAAAGTAAAAGCTGCCCCCAATATATCTGTAATTAACCTCTCCTTTTCTCACACAAAAGCTTCACTTACCACTTGAGCAGCTGCCATGTGGGAATGGAACTTAATGCAAGTAAGTGTGTCAGAATAGAAATGGAAGTTAACACTGAACATCAAGTTAATGAATTAGGTTACAGCAACAGAGTTCTCTGAAAGCTCCCGACCTTTCCCCATCCCTCCCCACACATACACAAAAAGGAAAACTAAACACATTCTTCCTCGAGTGATATTATACAGGAAGCTCCTAAATACATTATTCTACCATGACTCACTTTTATTAAAATAAAAAATAGTTTCAGTAGTCTCATTAGAAGGTTGTGTAATAAGAGGAATACACAACAAACACAGCATCATCCAAAAGGCTTCTTTTTAAAAATACACAGCTCTATGTTGAAATATATTGATCAGGAGCCTGAGAGCTTCAACAAAAGACAGGTAGGACACAGATATGTATTTTATCATCCATTCTAAGGAATCAACCCCGCACTGTTAATAAACCGCACTGTTTACCCTGTGCTGTCACCTCCAAGGACTCAATTTTATCCAAAAAGGAAAAATTATGTCTAAAATGTAGATTTGTGCATGAAAGTCTACCAATCCCTTCATGGAGTTTTCTCTAAAGAGTGACTACTTCCCTTATTCCCTGTGTTTTTTGAACAAATAACCAAACAAAAGCCCTCCACCTAACTTGGTAAACTATATTTCTTATACAACACAGAGGAGACAGCTGAGACCCCAAACTAAGACAGGCAATGATTCTGGGCAAAGGAAGAATTAATAAACCATCTCACTGGAAACAGCAAAGAGTAAGTCCAAAATTTTCCTTCCTGGACTTGGAGTTCTGAGCCTGATTTCACAAACTGAATCATTCCCCTTGGTTTTTATACCCCAAATGCTTTGAGTACAAATGACTCGACTCATTTTTCTTTTTTAAAATACGGCTGGAGGAGGCAGCCAGAGTGACGATATGAGCCTAGTCTCCATAGAAGCTATACACTTCTCTACACTTCTCTCCTTGGCCTGAAAGAAGCCAAGTTCACAACTTCCTAACTCCCAGAAGAATCTGCCCATGTGGATGTTGCATATTAGTGATACCACAAACATACCTCTGTTCATTTCCTGATTTAAGTATCTCATCACTGATGATTTCCAACTTCAATAAATCTCTCCTTATTTTATTGACTGCAGGAAGGACTGCAAATAGACTTGCAACCTAAATCAATTAATACAGTAGCTCATGATAAACTTTTCTGGTAAAATGTGAGGCCAAGCCTGTGTCTACAGAGGAACCAGAAATTCCTGACCTTCAGTGAGCAGAGGAACAAACATACAATTGGAAACAAAGAATTCACAAGTAAGTTAACTATCTGAGAATAATAAAAGCTTAGAAATATTCATTTGTTTAAACATCTTAAGCTTCCAATATTATTTCTAATATCATTTAACCTCCTAGACCATTACCTAGGAATCAGTTATTAAGCAAAAAACAAAGCAAACTACATTTTCTTAAATTCCATTTTTTAAATAAATCTGCCATCATCCCTTACTTTACCATCATAGCAATAACAGGAAGCAAAATGTACTTGCCACTTCACTGAAATTCCATCCTTTTAAGTCACCAACCCAATGTTCACTGCCCAGCCAGAGGCCTGAAGATGTACACCGCCCCTGCAACTTAAAAGTCATCTGGAATCAGTGACAAAACCATGTGAGGATCATGGCTGCTTTGTAGAGCAAACAGGTCTTGAGCTCAGGCTCTCACTATACAACTGTGCTGCTTCACAGAATCACAGAATGCTTAAGGTTGGAAGGGACCTCTGGAGATCATCGGGTCCAACCTTCCTGCTCAAGCAGGGACACCCACAGCATGTGGCACAGGGTGGCATCCAGGCGGGTTTGGAAGGTCTCCAGAGAGGTTATGTTCTCCCCCGTCCTTTCATCCTTGATTCTGTCTTTCCTGGCTAGGTCTCCTTCCCAGTATTCCCTGGCTCAGCTTTTCCCCTCCTCCCATTCACAGGGCTACTAAAGGTTGACCCCTCAACCCATCCCTTGGTTATTCTCGTATCCATACCCTGTTATGTCACTATTTACAACCTCCAATTCAAAAAACCTTCATTCAATCAGATTCTGGCCTTATAAGTGATTTGCAAAACTGCAAAGATCAGTCTGATTTGAGTTGGCTGCTGCAGGAACAGATGTTGGGATTTGCATCCTTCTTTCTTCATACTCATTCCACTCTACGGGGTTTTCTACCTTGTGCCTCTAATTAAAAATAAGGAAAGTAAGCGCTACAAAACAGCATTGTTTTCTATGTATGTCTCACTCTGCTTTTTCTCTGAAACATAGTTAATCAATTTGTGAGCAATTATAGACCAGTGACCATTTGACTAATCAAATCTTGCTGTATGCAATCTCAAAGCATGGCGAGGGAAGAAAAGCAAACCAATGAGATGTAGGTAAACTTTGGAGGAGATGTAGGGGGAAGAGAGAACAAAGGGCAGCTATCAAGAATAGGCCACAAAACCTGAAATATCCTTAAGAGAAAAAAGAATTGAAAGAGAAAATGCAATGACACTAAATAGCTAGTGATTTCAGACAATCTCTTGAAAAAGCAAGCTGACACTTGTAAAATAATTCTTCAAGCTCTAATGTAACAAATGTATGCCTGATATAAAATGACAACTGAGGCAAGAACATTATATTAAGACTTTCTGCATTCTGTCCTGATAGCAGCTTCTTTATGAATACATTATCATAACAGGCAATAAAACAGTCAAGTAGAAAAGACATCAGTATTATTTTGCTAATTTAGGCATACAAGCTGCCATTGTGAATCAGTTCCCAATTCTATTCACAGCAGCATCTGTGAGATGAAAAAAACCATCACAATCCATACCCAGTAGTCTCAGTCCCATTTATTGCCACAGTTTGTAAACTGGGGCTTCCAAAAGAAGTGGGAAGCAATCCAGCAGCTTCGTAAAGACAGCTTCTCCCCGACACAGATTTTTCTTACGTGGATTCAGGGTCCGTTACCTGTGCATTGGTTCTAGTAGGACCACACTAGGACGTTAGCACATTTTTGACATTAGCACAAAATAGATTTGGTGTCCAAGTCAAGGCAATCCTTACATAAGGTTTGTTAAACACAGCTGACTAAGACACACAAATCCATAAGTGTTGTTGGAGATTTCTAGACACGTTTCCAAGTCCACGTAAGGTCTCTGGAAAAAGGAGTGAAAACGGTTCAAATAATACAACATAGAACATGACATTCTCTCTTTGGCTTCTCTCCCCATTGCCAGGCAGTGTTTTCTTCACACTTCTTTGATCTTGATTGTTTACGTCTGATTCTAAAATCTCAAATTAGCACATAAATATGTCTATATTAACTATGTTTAAAATAAATGATCTTGCTGCCAATCATTTTAACAGAAACGTATAAAAAAAAGAAGTAATCTCAGAGAAGAGCAATCTCAAGCTTTCTGCATTTTTTGACATTTTATTCCAGTCTTCACAAAGGGATATACAATCATATTTAAGTGCCACTTTCCAGGATGACCATTACAGAGTCATGCAAATGTTCTACTGTTACTCCATTTTTTATTTGCAAAGATCTATTTGAGCAGGATGTCTGTCTGTCATTAGGATATGTTATTCAACTCACTCCGAACACAATACTCAAAGATTAGAAAAATATCCTGTAATAATATTCACAGGTAGTAAAACACAATTCCCTAAAATAATTGTCAGCAGTGGATGTTCTTTAATAGATTTTGCACATGTACAGTATGTGACCTTTCATGCTCAGGAGCTAAAAGCAGAAGTTCTGGTTGCAGAATGCAGTGCTGAGTACCATATTTCTCCACCGAAAGTAGGTACAGGTGTCTACCTGCCATCACCCACCTTACACTGCAGAAGCTTAATCTTATGCAGCACAATCTCAATCCAGCAATCTTTTTAATTTTATTTATGAGCATTATCATGAAGGTATGTTATTGGATGTTGGAAGCCTCATAGCTGGATATAACAGAAAAAGCAGAGCAGAGGAGACTTCTGTTCCTCAGTGTAATCTTCTAGAACTCCAGTAAATGAGAGAGGACAAAAAATAAACTTTTTCATGACTTTGGTAAATTAAAGGGATTACAGAAAACAGTTTCCTAAAACTGCAAGGAACTGTTTTCTGACTTAGGGAGCCTTTTAAGATATTGTATTCAGATATTGCACTTTACATAGCAAATTACTGATATATACATATATAAACATTGTTGACCACAGAATTAGGCCTCAAGTCTTCATGATAAAACACAAAATTACTGGAATGAAAAAATGCCTTAGAAAAAATGTCCTTAGAAAAAGGACGCTTTTTCTTAGAAAAAAATGTCACTTTCCACTGCACTCCTTTTTAGACCTTTCTAGTGACACAGAGGGAACCTACTGTTCTATATTTAGCTGCCAGGCACAGGTTAAAACCACCCTGAGGCAGTTTTAGACTTCTTCCATGTGCAATGACCCTGAGGAAATGCAAAGTCAAACTCGCACGCTGGTTTTTCCAGTCAAGCGGCATGACTTTACTCAAGTGCTTTAATATTTTGCTAAGTCAGGCTTCGATGGAGGCCAGGATTGCAAAGACCTAAAAGCAGCTATACTGGGTCACATCAATCACGGCACTAATATCATATCCCAGAGAATGGCCAACACTGCAAACCAAGAGAAGAGTACAAAACCAGGGCAAGCAGGCCTGGTTACCTGGTTACCTCCCAGATCCATACCCCAATGGTGGGAAGCAAGCCTTGGATGTTTCCTAACATATATACAAGCTATTTCTGATTTTTTAATCCTCAAAAGATTTGTCTTTCACTTTTTTGTCTAGCACCCCTGTGAACTCATGCTATGAGTTTTGTGGAAGACCTATCTTCTTGTTATATTTTTAGGTGTATAGGAACACAGTCTGATGCATTATTTTGTTTGCAACCAGTGAGTGAGAAATGGCCATATATGGGCTAGATTATGCCAAAAATCTACATTAGAAATTAAGCAAAGCCACTTTCAAGTCTTCAAAATCAGATGATGAAGTCTGATTTTTAATGTTACATCAACACAGTTACAAATTCCTGAAACAAATTCCTTAATCACTCGGGAAATAACTCTTATCACCCTCTTAAAATATGATCACATAAAAACACTTACCAAAGCCTCCTAGAGAAGTTGCTTAAGTTCTCAAAAGATAATTAAAAGTGTTTCTAGATACAGTTCCCATTTTCTCCAGAGTGGGATCATCTTCTCTGGATTGGGAATTCGTAACCAAGCAGGAGTTAGGTAAGAACTTCCTCCCACATAAGTGCTCTGGAAAAACCTCTGGGATGGAGCAGGAATCCTCATCACAAACCAGGATCTCTCATTGCAGTCAGCCGTCTCAGAGGTGTTAAAAGCCACATTACTGAAGACAGAGCCTCAGAGCTTTGGCCACACAACTCTTGAACTGATTTTGTGTATAACATATTACAAAAAAAGGTTGCTCTATTTCTACACTTAATAAAACTTACAGTTGTGTAACTATTGATCATTTAGCAGATTAAGAAGGTGAAAAGCGGATGTTAGAAAGGGAGCCATATGTACATTCTCGGCAAATAACTGTTCCTTCACTTCTTACACATGCTAGTTACTTCAGTTCGTTTCTTCTACACTGCAGATGACACTTGCTATAAATTGCAATGAAACTGTAGGCAAGTTCAAGTAACTAGATTATACTATGGACAATGGAATTTCACTGGTTTCTTTGATACCTGAATAAACCCAGGTAGAACTCTTCTCACTTAGAGTGAGAAAGTAACTGATCATTAAAGAATAAATGGAGAAACTTGAAAACCGGTAGATACATCTGCATTCAAACATGACCAAAAAGAACCAGAAGGAGACATACATACAAAAGGACTTTCCACCATGCAAGGAAGACACACTACACTCTTCAGCAACCCTATGCTGAAATAATGGGTGGAAAATAAAAATCCTGTGAAAGACTGTCACACAAAAAGCAATCTCTCTTCAGCTCTGAGGACATGATCCTTGAATATCGAACAGCTTTCTGGGTCCTCTTTTCTTGGACCCTATCCTATGACAGTCTTCCAAGCAGGTCCCTCAAGAGGCCAAAATCTGTTCTCCTGAAGTCCAAGACTATGATTCTGCTCTTTGCCTTTCTCTTGTCTCTTAGGATCCTGAACTCTACCATCTCATGGTCACGGTATCCAAGACTGTCCCCAGCCTGCATATCTCCAGCTAGCCCTTCCTTGTTTATAAGTCTGAGTTCCAGCAGAGCACCTCTCCTCATTGACTCCTTTATCACTTGTATCAAGAAGTGGTCCTTGATACTCTTCAAAAATTTCCTGGATTGCTTTGGCTTCACTGTGTTGTCCCTCCAGCAGATATCAGGGTGGTTAGAGTCCTCCAAGAAGACCAGGGCAGGCAAAAGCGAGGCTTCTTCCTGATCAGGTGGCCTATAGTAAACATTCACAACAGTGTTACCCATGTTAATCTGCCCTTTAACCCTTACCCTCTGCTCCCAATCAGTGTATCACCTACCCCTAGGCAGAGCTCCACACACTCCATCTTCTCTCTCATATAAAGAGTTACTTCTCCTCCTTGCCACCCTGGCCTGTCCTTGCTAAAGAGGCTGTAGCCATCTATTGCAGCATTCCAGTCATGGGAGCTATCCCACCACAGCTCCATAACTGCAGGGAGATCATAGCCCTTTGATCACACAAGAGTTCCTCCTGTTTATTTTCCTTTCTACAAATATGGATACAGGCACACTGTGTACTGGCAATATGGAGAGGTATCTGAGCATGCTGATTTCCCAAAAGGAATGTGAGAGTTTCCGCATGGTCTTGAAGGCACTTCCTTGCATGCATGCAAGCATAGGAGGTATTCTCACCTAAGCCTGTTCTGCTGATCACATGATCCCTGGAATTATCCTCTTCCCCCAGGTTTCCTAGTTTAAAAACATTTGGTAAAGATGTGCATTTTCTACTGAATGAGGTGGATCTCATCTCTCACAGGCATATGCTGATCTACAGAGAGGGTCACATGGTCATAGAAACAAACAAACAAGCAAAAAAAAAAAAAGGGTTGCCAACTCCACCTGCAAAGGCAACTTCTGACTCAATATCCTTCCACTCCTTCTCACATCTTTCCTCCTCACTCACTGGCTTTGTCAAGGCACTTGCTTTTTCCTCTGGATGTTCCTAGGTGGCTCTGAGTCCATCTGTCCAGATGCTCAAAAACATGTCCATTTGACTGTTTCCTTTTTTCCAGACTACATGTATGAACTGCCAAAACTGTCTGCACTTCATAAAACACCAAGCTGTAAATATATCTGTATCTCTGACTCAGATAGTTAAGCTGCACCATACACTAACACCAAAGAGTAAATGTTAACAAGGTGATCATCCTAACACAGGCATCATCCTAGCATAGGCAGCCATCTGCATTAACCATAAAGGAAAAGAGTGTTCTCTGAGAGGATTTTACGCACAAACTATAGAGATACAGAGCTCCCTTTGATTTTAAGATATCTGCAGACTATTTGCAATCAAATTTAAAAAAAAAAAAAAGAAAAACACAATAAAGTGAACATAAAAGGATGGCCTTGAAGGAATTACTTCCAGCACAGCAGATTTTTCAAATCTAAGGTGAAGCCACAGATCTTTTAATGCTCTAAATGAAAAAAAAAATCCATGACCTAAAAATAATGGCCTGTATGAATCTGGTAGAACCCATGAAAAGGATTCCCCTCTTGGAAAAGGATTCCTTAGTGAGCATTTTGAACTGTATGGATTGTCCCTAAGCCACTAAAATGCCAGAAGGCCAGAAAAGATCTCCAGGTAGATCAGCTATTTCAATCGCCAGTGTATGTGTAACCAGACAACAAAGGAACCTTCTAGGTTGACAGAACAAGAAAAAAATAAACAAATTTAAGTCTAAAGCTTAAACCTGCTGGTTTTAACTACTTTTTGTTAGGAGAATTTCTTAATCTTCTGCCCTGCTTCTCCCCACCCCACAGCTCAGTAAGCATGTGTCAGGAAAAAATGAATACTCTTGAATATTCTTGAATATTCATGACTTTGTACCTCATGCAAGAGGGAAGATGCAAACCTCCAAGAGCAGCATAGAGATCTAATTCACTGCATGATCTTACTAGAGGACATACAATATCCCCCAAATTTTCTATTCAAGTGTCACATTGATCAGTCTGTTTTTTTTAATAATAATTGTATGATATTTGACCTATCTGGCTCATACCTGAATTTTTCAGGTAATTAATTAAGCATGTTGCCTGCTTGCAAACAAGCTGGATATCTCCAACACCAAAATGAACATAACTTAACTGAAATTGGTAATTTTTCCAGTATTATGTTTGTATTTTAAAACTGACAACTATAACCTTCACGCAGATACCACTAAAGGGACAATCAAACTCTGTTTTAAAACACATTATAAAATAAAAATCATTTTGAAATGTGAACAATTCCACTGATGGAGCCTGAAAAAAAAAAAACAAAAAAGTTCTGTTGTTAAATGCAACTTCTCTGTCACTGAAGTCAGCAGAAATGTCAGGATCCACAAAAACAAACAAACAAACCAGCCACACCAAAAAAAAACAACAACTTAATACAAAGTCATTTTCAAAAGACAATGCTATGGATTCCTACCCTACAGCACTAATACACTTGCAAACACCCCCATAAGGATTTGCATCCCAGGATGCACAGTCTTTTTATCAAAAGCATCCCCATTTTGTTTTCCAATATTTCTGATAGTGATGACATGCCTTTTTTTTTTTTTAGGTTTCTTTTTGTGGCTGGATTTGTTTTTTGATTTTTTTTTTTAATTCCTCTCTTCCGAGCAACAAGGCCCTCCTAGTCAGCCGCTTTTCCTGTTTTACCTTAAAAACATCCATTTAGCTACCAGTATCTCTCCCCTAAACATCCTGATGCCACAACAAGGGAGAATAGTTTGTCTGGAGCAGCACTCCAGACAAGGGAAAACACACATGAAGCTAAGAAGCTTTTCTTCTTTCAAAGATGTACAGCTTGCACTGGCAAACAGAATGGTTCATAGCCTTCAGCTTGTCTGGATAAATAACACATTTAGCTTTCTCATTCTCAAATATAAATTTATATACGTATATATAATATGTATATTAAGTCCCCATTCTAGCCTCCTCCATCCCATGACACAGGCTACTTTTGCATGACCCAATCTCTGTTAGATCAACTGTTTTCACTTCATTTAAATAATTATGTCCCACTCAGGTCTCTCTGGTCATCTCAGGTTTTCACTTTATCCAGCTCTTCTCTAACCAGCCATTTCTGTACTCTAGTTCAGCTTTTACGTCTGAAAACAAAGCAAAGACGGCAACTTGGTCCTTCAGCCCTCCTCAAGGCAGATTGCAAGGTGTTGGTGAGCACAGCACACTGGCCTTAAGAGGAGTGCAGTGGAGACTTGTGTGAGCTGTCCAGCAGCTGCAGCCAACTCCTCTGCCTCCCCAATTCACCTACTGCTTTAAGACCTTGAGAACTAAAGAAATCAAAACTCCTGAGATGATCTGCTTTGCCATCCTGACCTCTCCCACTGCATCCTCTGAGGTAATGGAAAGTAGCCTGAATAAGTGACAAGGCAGCCTGCATCCTGTTTGCTCACCTCTTCCAGGCTCTTCCATAACGTGAACGCAGCTCCACTTATTTAACATATATGAATGATTTTATTCTGAAATGTAATATAACATCTTTCCCTGAAAGCTGGTGGTATTTTCCAATGTAATTACACAGCTCAGGAAACTACTTTCATCATGACATTAGGAAGAAATAAGTCACGAGGACAGGAACTCTTTGGAAATAGACAGATTTCAGGGAAGTGCTTAGAACTGAGAGGAAGAGAAATCCACAATAGGAAACATCCCAGAAGGCTGAACCTGTTCACAAGGCTGAATCTGTTCAGACTCGCAAAAAGAAAATTCAATCTGGGTGTCTCGTCTCCAGGAAGCACCAAAGCCACCATGCTATCATATAATCTGGGGAAAGCCTCTATCTCAGAATTTCAGAAGATCCATGTTTCACTTCAAAAATAAACATGCACAAGTTCTGGAGTCTCATTTTATCCCCTTTTTTTCTAAAAGAGAATTCTTGTTTTGCTGGCTAGCACAATAAGTTGCTCTTTATAAACAAGCACAATGACTATTAAATATAACTTCAGAAGAACGACGAGCATTGTCAAAGCTCAAATTGAATAAAGCCTCTGCAGTGATAACTGTCACAAACTGGGTCACCTAAGAGCAAAGGGAAAAGTGAGTGCTGGAAGTTGCTCCTTAGCTAACTTTGGAGAGTGAGTGCCCAGTTCCACAACATATTAACATGATCTTTTTTATGCGCTAAGTTGTATACTAGAGGTAAGCATTTTGATTAAAACATGCATAAAATAAGGGAGAATTGGCCCCTCGACCTTCAACTCATTCTTCTCCCTGCCCCTCCTGAAAACCCAGACAAATTGTAATTAAATTTAACAGGTTACGGCTCTACATGCAAACTGGCTGTGAGCACAGTTTGTCCTAGGCTTATAAATAGCTGTTTAATGGCTTGTTTTCCAATAGCTACACTGCTTCAAAACTCCATTCCATCCTTTTCATCTCATAGTAGACATTACTGACTCCACTAATGCAGAGCCTCTAAGCTAACTGCAGTGCATTTGGATTTCTTATTTAAATGCTGCTTTATAATATGCATGCACACATGCACACACACGCTTGGCTGGGTACGTTGTAAAGTCATGGAAACCAAGGAGCAAACACTTGTTCTACACCATTCTAGTGGATCTACCTGGGATGCTTTGTGCAGGAGTTCACTCTTCCATACTACAAAATCAGCAGATGTTGGTCCAGTTTTGCCACTCTTGTAGAAACAGCATTGCTTCCTCAGCTGCAGCATGAATCCAAGGCAAGAGATTGTGTTGGAAAGCCATCAACAAAAATGTTTATCAACATCAAAATTCATTCTATATTTTGAAAGAAACGAGTAACAAGTAATTAGGAGCTCCATACTGAATCTGATTCAAAAGTAGCACCATATAACTGAGAGGCTTCTCAAGGCTAATCTAAGCCTTTTCCCATATTCAAGATATAGGACATCTGGCACTGGATAAGTGAATCAGTGAGTGGTTCTATAGGAACCACTTACAGAATAACTCTATTCCTGGAAACTAAGGTAATCTAAAGGAGCACCATGTCTCTAATACATTTTGTTCTTTAATAGATAAAGGTACAGGCAGGAAAAAACAATATTTATATGTGGAATGGCTGG